>REGL01001462.1:55919-66030 GCA_004194395.1 Aurelia aurita complex sp. Pacific
GGGGGGGGTGTTCTTGGCCAAATTTTGGGTAGGGGTCTGCCGCGAGCATCTTCTAAAGGGTACCGTTGGCAAGACTAATTTTACGAAAATGGTACCCTTGGCTAGACCAATTTGACCATTGTCTGAACCAATTTTTACGAAAATGGTACCCTTGGATAGACCAATTTTGACCATTTCCTCCACCAATATTGTCAAATTTGTGCCAAATATGATATCATGACCGTTCGCTAGACCAATATTGTCAAAAATGATACCCTTGGCTAGACCGTTGCTGGCCGAAATTGCAAAAAAGTATACCCTTAGCTAGACTAGAAGTCCGAAAAAGTATACCCTTGCTCGCGGTACATCCCCAGGTACCTTTACTATGGAAGAACCCCCCTCCCCCGTGCTTGCGATAAACACTCGCCCTTTTGATTAGTTATTCAGCCAAGTATTAGAAGCAGGTTTCCAAAAATATGTTTCGAAGATTTTCATTTCCCTTCAATACACTTATATGTTTCTGTTCTATTGCCCTTGCTATCGTCTTTCTGCATGTGTGAATTTGGAGATGTCCTAATTCCTCGAAAGCTTGAGGTATTGTAATTGCTCCTTAAACCCCAACATCTATAGAGTAGGTATCTTCAAAGAATTTTCGAGAATTTCAAGTAGTACACTGACCTTGTTGCTTTTCATGAAGGTAGGTAAAAATTTTCGATTTCTTTTGTCTTTTTCACTTGCGACCAAGACTTGCCCGGATCATCCAATCTGATTGGGTGGCTCCAGGGGATCAGTGTTCAGAAAGTTGAGTCCACCCTGTAATATTGATAGTGAGCTTAACTTGAGGATCAGCGTATTTCCATGAATTCTGATTTCTTTTTTGTTTGCTTGTAGGCTGGCCAAGATAAATTATATCTTCTCAAAGAAATACGAAAAATACTGAAAAAGAAAGGACAAGCAGCAGATGTTGATTCGTAAATTTTTCAATTGCTGTTATTGATTTTGGGGGTATGAACGTTTGTAGCATCGCAATTACATGGCATACACGTAATATAATACAAAGGAAATTAATTTGCGTCAACTCCTATGCGCTGTGAATGCCCCCCTGTTGGCAATATAAAGCGGAGATTCAATTGTTGGATAATTTTCAGTGCGTTACATCAAAATCTCTGCTAAATCCCAATTTTTACTTGGTTATAGACCCTGTTCACACTGGTCCTTATCTTATCCGTACTCCGTTTTCATACGGTAAAAAACCGCGTAAGAACCTAGTGGATTAAAGGGGCTCCGTCGCCAAACTGTAAACAAATCGGTAAACACCGCACGCGGCCATTGATTTCCATTGTTTTCTGCAGTTTGTTTGGTATCTTCACCGAAGCCACCAAAAAATGCTCGTCATAGATACATTTATATCCAAGCAATCATAACAGATATGAATGTTTGGATTTTTCCTCTGTAAAGTACAAAGATCTATTTTCAAAATGATGCTTTCATTTTCGAAAAAACAGGTAGACGTCTGTGTGCTATTGCCCACCATAAAACTTCAAAATCACAAAAAGAGACTGAGCCCCTTTAAGAACCTACAGGCTGAAATTGTCCAATTAGGCTACCATTTTATACGAACCTATCCATTGTATTCATTGTTTAAGAACCCAGTTTGCCTTGCAAAATTGTAGATTCTTATACGCGGGTCTTTACTGTATGTATATTTGGGATCAATTGAAAGGTCTTCGCGGAAGGTACTTCGTATATAAGCTGATGCGGTGCGGGCACTGAACATTGTGTTGTGTATGTTAGATTATTTGACTTCAGTATTTTGGACTTTTGGGTGTGTACATTATTATTTCTGATATTAGAAAAAGTTTATATCTTCAAACTTTAATGTCTTACAATCGCGTTAGAATATGGTCCGGTTATTCAAAACTGGTATTAGGCTAATACCGGGTTAGGACTATGCAAATGGCTACAGAATTATGCTTTTAATCAAAGATTAACGCTAATCATGGTTTGAACCACCCGGCCTAGGACGACCTTCTCATGTAGTTCGTTTATATTGCCCGTCTTTCCAATGTCATCGTTGTTCTGCCTGACGATCTCAAGTAGACGACCGTATACATCAGCAAGGGCTGCGTCTTTCGATATGCGGATTTTCCTCCAATCGACGGATTTTCCTGAATCAAAGGATTATTGTGCGCTCATAGGTTGATTCATATCGCGCAATTGAGCTCTTTTTACTCTGGAAAGGTCGCTTTTACCCCCAAATATACGCCATTACGGGAATGGAAAATATCGACTGTTGGGGATATGCAAGTCAGTTTTCGCGCTGGAAGGTGAAGTATGCAATCTGCATTGTCCAGTTTCATTCCATCGATCGGGTTAAGTTTTGCTAATCGAAAAAAGCAAAAAAGAATCTTCGATCAAAGGAAAAACCTCGGGGGATCATCGACCCAGAGAAAATCTGCATATCGAAGCAAATGACGCGGCCCTTCTTGTGTATAAGAGCTTAACATTGAGGACTCAAGCACTTCTCGGAACTCCTTCATTCGNTGTTGTTCTGCCTGACGATCTCAAGTAGACGTCCGTATACATCAGCAAGGGCTGCGTCTTTCGATATGCGGATTGTCCTCCAATCGACGGATTTTCCTGAATCAAAGGATTATTGTGCGCTCATAGGTTGATTCATATCGCGCAATTGAGCTCTTTTACTCTGGAAAGGTCGCTTTTACCCCCAAATATACGCCATTACGGGAATGGAAAATATCGACTGTTGGGGATATGCAATTCTGAAATTACGAGGAGAACGGTAATCCCCACTGAAGTTTGAAGCCGAGTCAATTTTTAAGTCAGTTTTCCCGCTGGAAGGTGAAGTATGCAATCTGCATTTTCCAGTTTCATTCCATCGATCGAGTGAAGTTTTGCTAATCGAAAACAGCAAAAAAGAATCTTCGATCAAAGGAAAAACCTCGGGGGATCATCGACCCAGAGAAAATCTGCATATCGAAGCAAATGACGCGGCCCTTCTTGTGTATAAGAGCTTAACATTGAGGGCTCAAGCACTTCTCGGAACTCCTTCATTCGCTGATGTTGTATTTGTATGCTATTAATATTGATTCCTGGAGACTCTCAGAGCAATAGTATCGCCTTTCATAAACAAAAATGAAGAAGCGTCACGGTTACAGGCATCTTGCAGCTTTACACTGCACCTTAACCGAACTCCTATGGCATCAACATTCACATGGGTAATGTTGGGTAAGGATTCGATTTCATTTCTGCCTGGTTCATATTGTAATCCGAGTTAATGATATTTCTACATTTGTTTGAAATATATCACTAAAACTAAGAGGTTGTAGATAATCGAAAGTGATAAGAAACCCCTTGGTGTAATAGAAAGCATTGTAAAGTTCTTATTTTCCTCGTGGTAATGTAGCTGCAAAGACCTTATCAGACTTGTACAATTATGAATTAATATACTTCATATATAAAGCACTATTTTGTTAATTTTATCAAACACTCTTTGTCTGACGAAAATTCGCTCATCAAATTCGTCTGTTCGCGGCTAACTACCATTTCTATGCTCACTACTCATCAGTGTGCAAGGCATTATCACTGCGGGGGTGGAAGTTGCGAGGGAGGACTCTGCGAGGCAGCAACGTAAAATGGGAAAAATATTNGTCCGGCAGTATTTCAATAGCGAAAACTACGACCATATCATCAGTCTACACGAAGTAGATCAAGAGCATAGAGTAAGACTGCGTTTACCAGGTTACACTGTACCGGAACAGTTATGATCCGCTACAAAGTTTTTACGGTCCAACAGCGTTTAACACTGCTCCAGAACAAAAACAGTTTGTAGCAAGAAGGAACAAAACTGTTCCGGTTTACCAGGAGCAGTGTAAACGGCTGATCCGATACACTTTTGTTACGGATCCAAAGCTGTAGCAGTACAATGTAAACGTCTTGGCCTAAGCTTTTCTCCTTAAAAACTGCAAAGAAAGACCGAAAGGAGAAAATAAACAATTATTTTCGCGATTCATGCATTTTCAAATTCTATGAACATTTATTGAACATCACAATCTTCATCCAACATAACAACAGAGACAAAACTGATCAGCTTTCCCCCTAAATGGGACGTCTGAAGTGAAATACTTAAAAGAACATTCTCTACATGACGATTTCTACCAAGTATACCAAAATAAACTTCACATTTTTGAATTTTCAATATTTTTGTGTGTCTAGACAATAGAAAAACCCGCTAAAACCAAGGGCTGTATTAAATATGCAGATTAGGCCCAAGTTAGACCTGAACGTATCCTCGTAGCGAAAATCAGTCATATCTTACTTTCCCTACTCTTCTGCTTTCCTCGACATTCTAATCTTCTCAGCCAGTCTTAAATAAATGTTCACTTTATTCGACTTCATTCCTATCTCCTATTGTCCTATTTTGGTAGTCTATTGTTTAGCCTCTGCAAACTTTCTCCAAAGCTTTATTTTGCCCCTGCCGTTTACCAAGTGTAGTCTAGCAGTCTTCTGGGGGGCCATCTCGCAATTTGGATGGGATTAACTGTGCCTGTCATATCGCCCTTGATTAAACTTAAAAAACTTTGAATTGAACGGCTTCCGAAAGTTATCCGAGCTCTTGCAGGGAATCTAAGTACATAAAAAGGGCTCAAGCCAAATTCTAGCCTACCAGATACAAGTGTTTTTTGTTGACATAAATCAGTTAGACAAATATGGTTCGGCGCGTGTAAAGGTCTACTGTCTTTCCACCGCTATTTTTATCAAATGCTTTTATGGGCTTAGATTCCCCGCAAACAGTTTTGTAGTGGTTGGTTGTCAAAAATGTCAAGTTTATTTGGGCGTACCTAAATACACAAACACCGACAAATGAGAAGAGCCACAAAAACTGTAACCATTTAGAAACAATTTTCATTTCCTGACGATAAAGACCATAAGAAATTGTAGCTAAAAAGCCCTGACTCTCAGCCACGACTTCAAAAACTGCATCGCATTTCTTGTGCTTGTGTTTTCTTTCTAAGATTTTCAATAAGCCTTCGACCCCAGCGATGAAGGCCGTCTCTATGAAATATGCACCATCACCCCATATGGTTTAAGCCAAGAAGTCAATGAAGATATATTTTGTTGCACAGAACATGGGTTGTAGGATAAATTTAGGTTCCCATGAATGAATTAAATTGGTTTCAAATAAATAATATAAATCACCTTGTATCCTTCTTGTGTTAATCCTTTTCTCTACCTTCTGGGGCAGCAAATAAGCTTCTTTCAGGTCTAATACTGTGACATTCACCTTGGCTAGGTGAAGGCGAGGAATCTCTCCTTCGCCACTTCTTTCCCTGCGTGGCATTGTAGCTAGGAAGGAGATTTTGAAACTTGATACTTTCGCGCTCATTCTCAACGAGGTCGGCCTAGCAGGCCTAGCCAAGGTGAATATCACAGTATTAGACCTGAAAGAAGCTTATTTGCTGCCCCATAAGGTAACGAGAAGGATAAACACAAGAAGGATACAAGGTGATTTATACTATTTATTTGAAACCAATTTAATTCATTCACGGGAACCTAAATTTATCCTACAACCCATGCTCTGAACATGATTTTGATGAGCGATATGAACAATTTTTAAAGTAAGAACGATTTCTAAGCTATTGGAAGTATCTTGGACACCATTGAAACAATCCATCTTTTCGACATTTGGCGGAGTCTTGAAAGTCGTTTATAGAACTCTTTCGCGATTCATTTGCAGCAAAACCAAGGGGTACATTTTTTGAAATGTCTATTCTTTGGGTTCACGATAGTGTATTCTTCGAGACTTCAATCAAAATTTTCGATTCACTATTTCTCCCGGATATCAGTTGTCTTACAGATAACGCTCAAATTACCCTGAGTTGCTTCCCTCTTGTCTTTCTTACAAAATTATATTCTGCCACCTTTTAACTTTGGAGTCTACTCAAAATCGATGGTACTCGTCTCTACAACATACATAAGGGTTAAAGACAAACGTGCATCAGAGCGAGTTTATGGGAATCTTCAATTGGGGGGAGGGGGGCTGCGAAAACGAGAGTGCCTTTCCAAGGTCAAAGTAATTACGCTCGCGAATCGTCGCATGTATTTAATGTCATCCGGTGAATTGCTTAATAGATCGTAATCGACTAAGGAATAGCAAAACAATGTCAATGAAGCGAGCTGCCGTTGATGCAATTTCTTCACAGAACTGCCTTGGAATACATTACCGAGTATTCTATCGGGAAAATAGCCTTGAGATATATTCATCATATGAAGCATCAACATTAGTCAGTGTGGGGTGATGAAAGTGACCTCAGAGGATCCTCCCACCCAGCTGGTATGTTAGAAGAGGCCCTGTGTACCAAACTACGAACGTAACTGCATGTTCTACCATCATAGAATGGCAACTGTCATACCAACTTTTGAGACGAGTTATCATCGGAACTGGAAAACAGATGGGCAGTGATCAGGAACATGGACTAGGTTCAATGATTGAAACCTGAAATAAGAAAAAGTGTAATTTAGCCAGTTTCAAAATGATAAACTTATACTAAGATTGGTTTTCGTTTTCGTTTATAGTTTTCGTTTATTCATTTGTAAAACAAAAGAAAAGTATTACTGAAGTAGCATCTTGTTTCTTTTGCGCATATTATATGAGTAAAGTTGGATTAAATTTCTCCATTTCTGATCTGAATGGAATCATGTGAAATATCGCTAACAACTGTTCAAATTCACTCCCAAGGAAGAAGAAATACATTTTTGAGATACTTCAAACTAAGGGACCGGCCATTATTTCTTGGCAGAGAGAGGACAAAGATATCTGGGACGGGGTACCAAAATTTTACTTACTTGAGGTTAAGAGGGGCAAACATTGTAGGAAGGCGGTATGAAAATAGTTTGACATAATAAAGAATTAATTTAAAGATGGATGCAAAAAACATAGTTTACTCTAAGAATAGGGTAACCAATTCAAACCAACTATCTTCAGAAATACAATGTTTACGATTTCAGCTAATTACAGATGTTACAATTACAATTATCTCCATTCCATGACCTAACTTGAACAATGAACGGGGCTATAGATTGACTTGACTAATTGACTTTATCTCATCAGATATAGCGTTCCAAGGAATGCTGCCGCTGAAGACAATTGGATAGCCGTTTAAATTGTCTCCGTCGCCAAACTGTAAACAAATCTGATAACACCGCGCGTGGCCATTGTTCTCCATTGTTTTCTGCAGTTTGTTTGGTGGCTTCACCCAAGCCATCAAGAAATGCTCATGAAAAATCCACTTATATCCAAGCAATCGTAAGAGATATGAATGTTTGGATTTTTCCTCTGTGAAGTATAAAGATCTATTTTCAAAATGATGCTTTCATTTTCGAAAAAAGGGCAAACGTCTGTGTGCTGTTGCCCATCAAAAAACTTCAAAATCACCGTTTCGACCGAAATTTGGAGAAGGATCCCCTTCCGTTCTAAGTTAGCCTGCTTGCTATGCAATGAATTTTTGAAGAAACTAATTTGCGATGCAAATTGCATGAATAGAAACAGGCAAACATCGCACATTTTTTCTGAATCATCCGCTAGATATATAAGTCGTACCATTCGGAATTCCGATGATAATAGTAACCCTCAATGGTAGCTGTAGATTTTTGAAAACAAATGTAGTAGAAGCCAGCAAATGATGCTCCTGGAATATCTGTGATAGTGTGATCTGGAATCAAGAAGTGTTCCTGAAAAGAGAATAGAAGATGAAAATGATTTGATTGGTTATTGATAAGCCAGCATATGACAGGGTGTGCGAGCATATGACAGGGTGTGCGAGCATATTGGTTCCAAATAATGAAATTCTTTCACAAGGTGAGTGTAAAATCTTATGACCTAGTTCTTTGCTATGAATGATTTGGAAGAAACCTCAGCTGCTATAATTCTACAGTTAGATTTTTTTCAGAAATCTTGAATATTGTCAAAATCACAGAGTATCTTATATTTCAATTCGTTACAGGATTTTCAAATGATGTCATCAAACTTCTTAATCGTGAACCAGAAGAGTGAAAAACTTTTGCTTGATATCATATTGCAGAAATTGATAAAGTCTTTCTTTTAAAATTTTCTGTGATTCCTCAAACTGTTTAGAAACTATAATGGGTAAGTCTTCTTCAACACTTTCCTTGAAATTCTGAGAATATTAAAAATGTCAGAAAAGACCAAGGGTAGAATTACAGCGAAATAGCTGAAGTTTCTTGGAGACCATTCAGTTCAAAGAAATAGGTCATACAAATTTTAAATCAACATTTTGAACTTGAACCTGTGCCACCTAGACGGATGTCAGGAGTTACTTGACAGTTAAGCTGTAAAATGTTCGAACGTTACAACGAATGCACCAATCTGGTAGCGATCGTCAATTCTTTTATCATAATTTAGTTCCTCTCCACCTGTATGCCTGTGGGGAATCTGCCTCATTCGGGTTTTTTAAAATCCAAAATTTCTTATCATAGGTCTTGACGGATGTTTTCGTACGTACATTGGCAGCAGTTTTCGACAGTGGACAAACACGGATAACCGACTCAGTAACGTGATCAGAAGTTACTGTTGATGCCCTGTTTGACAGACAAGGGATAGCGCATCTCTGAAAGCATCAGTGGGAAGATCGGAGATCAAGCAACGTAGCTTTAACAACGATGTTCCTGTCTGATAGGTTTAGAACATATCTAAGATTCAGAATATGAAATAACAGACAATGCCCGCTGTCAAAATTGCTCCCAACGACCCCCTGAGATACAAAAACACAAACAGTTTCTATGCTGGGTGTCCCAAGTTGATGTATCGGCGTTTGCTAAATTGTACAGTCAGGAATTCTCAACGGATTGCAATAAATGACTAGTAATTTTGAAGCCAAAGAGCCTAACTTAGATCATAAAATTTTATCGCACGCAAATCAAACATAACGTTCTAGATTTATGGGTCATTTTGCTTGCAAATTTTTCTTTGAACAAGCTCCAAAGATGGCAAGAAAGTTTGATACTATTTTGCCAAGTTTCAGTCACAAAACAATGACAGCTAATATAGTTATCTTGTAGGGAGCAAAGATGAATGACAAGCCAAGCACTCACAAACCCTTACGCTCTTTAGAATAGAGATAATTGTAATTGTCATCATTCTAGAGATGATAACTGGCAGAATGTTGATCGTAATTTCTGGTTCTCTCTAATACTGCTCAGAAAAGACTTGCAGGTATAATGTGTCAGAACGCTAGAACGGTACGACTGATTTTAGAGCCACACATTTCTACATCTACAGGATGTCCCCAAAAAATTGTGCCCCGTTATTTGCTTGCAGATGGCAACAAAACGGCTAAAGATTCCTGCCAAAAATTAGCAGGTATCAGCAAAAGCTGCAATTTCGATGTACAGGATTTTTACAGAGTGATACGCCCCTCGTAGGCCCTCGTATGTATGTATGTATGTATGCAAGTCAGTAGGAAATTCATGTGTACAGTTTGGCAGACGCCGATATAGAGTCATACTCACTCGAAATCAAAGTTTTCGAGCAAATGCAGACACATATGTTACCTCATAGTGTATTTAAATGTACCCTTTTGACTGCCAGGAGAATCAACATAAAGCATAAAGAGTACAATCAATACACACCTTCCATCGCATGAAAACAAAATCAATCTTTTTTAATTGATCATAATCAAATTTATCAGAGTTGAATGTCTTTGCATATTGATAGAATGCAAGAAATTTTCCCTGAGAAAAAATGGAAAATTTTATCATTATTAACCACATCTAAGTCATAATAAATTGAATTAGATCAAAAGCTATATTTACAATGAAAAGTGAATCGATTTTATGCACTGACTGTGTTGCAGCCAATTAAAAATGGATATGACATAATGCCTCAAATATCAATGTTTTCAGACACTTTTCTGAAACTTCAGTCAAACTGAGAGTTTTGTTGCTGTCAGGTTTGTCAGGTTTGGCTTTAGCACCAAGTGATGGGTGGGCTTGCCAAAGTAGAGAAGATCTAATCAAAGCGAGCTTGAACCCTGTTTGTCTGATTGTTCTGGCTGTAAAGTCAGCAGGTTCATTACAGCACTAAACCACAACATCG
>REGL01001463.1:8173-18218 GCA_004194395.1 Aurelia aurita complex sp. Pacific
TCAACTTTCAAGTACTGCCCATTGATTTGGCTTTTTTGCGGAAAAACGTCAAATAACAACATAGATAGAGTACACAAAAGAGCTCTGCGGGTGCTACTTGACGATCATGAATCCACATTTGAAGTTTTGCTGGCAAAGAACAATGAAACAACTATTCACATCCAAAACCTTCGTGTGCTTATGATTGAGATATACAAAACACTTAACTGTACCAATCCGTCCTTCATGCAGGAATGTTTTGTTAGAAAGGACACCAAATATGACCTAAGGACGAAAGATTTATTACAAATCCCTGCAACGAAAATTATTATGTTTGGGATTGATTCTATTAAGTTTCGAGGCAGCCTCTTATGGAACAGCATGCCTGATTTAATATAGAGCGCTTCATCAGCTGCTATATTTGAGAGAAACTTAAAAAATTGGAGTGGAGACAAATGCCAGTGTAAAATTTGTAGATAATGATTATTAGTAAGTTGCATTACATTGCATTACATTGCATTACATTGCATTACATTGCATTACATTGCATTACATTGCATTACATTGCATTACATTGCATTACATTGCATTACATTGCATTACATTGTATTATAGATTTATTTTTCTTGTAAATAGTTGGTATAAATTAGTTAACATTATTGTAATAATGTAATGTAGAACTAGAGCTGATGATGAACCAACTTTAAATAAATTGATAAAAATAAATAAATAAAATTCAGAGATCTCGGCTGACTGGGCTGACCGGGCTGGCCAGGCCAGCTGTTTATATATACGCAACTTAATTAAATAAAATGATGCCTTTGTTCACTCAGATCTCACCTAAGGCGAGCCAGCCCGCCCGGGCAGGCAGACTACCAGCCTCATATAGACAGGCCCTAAACGCATGTTTTCCCCTCGATATTTTAGGAAACATCCTGAAAAAAACAGAAATTTACTTACGGCTAGGATTGTAGATTCACTTTATCTGTTGTGCCGCCAAATTAACCGAACTTTACATGTTAGCAAACTTATAATTCGATAGTTTACAGAACGCAATATTCTCTAATAGCTACTTAGCATTTTAGTTATTAATAGAATGGTTCATTGTGACTGAAGCAGATCTATGAAAGATCGAAAACTTTCATGAAATACCTTGTTTTCTTGCGCATTATTAGTTCTATTGTTATTGATCTATTTAAAGTTTGCTTTTCTAATTGAATATCTAAAAGCTAATTAAGGTCAATTAAGCAAAAAAGAAACTACAATTTACAATGAAAAACACCTGGAAAATAACAAATGAAAAGTGAATTAATCTTAAATTCTTAAATCGTTGATAAAAGTTTCCCACAATCTGCATGTGCATAAATCAACGTTCCACTGCGTTATTCACCTTTTAAATCCCATTGGTCAGATATCCAATTGGTCAGTTTAGGAATAATGAACTATGTTTTACAAGGCTGCGATCTCATTGGCAGCACCATTTCGCGGTGATTTTGGCTGGATTTTCAGATAGTTTAATCAGTCCCAACTGAAGAGGATTGGCATCATCCAATGCAAGAAACGAAGTGCAAAGTTGGACTGAAGCAGTTAGTCTAAGCCACTAAAGTCCGTCTGAAAGGCCCCTTGCGATTTGTAATTGAAATGCATTCGTTTTTAAGAACTGCTTTTCAAATCGAATTTTCTGCAGAAATGCAATTTAGTCTATGATCAGTTTCAAAATTGTCTAATCAATTTACAATACATTTATAATTTTCAGTATGAATCGCTTTCTGCGTTATTTCTATTCTAGTGCGGGGCTTAAAAGATAGGTAGCTTTTCTAGAGGCCGGTTATCAAAAGGGAGTAATTTTCGAAAGTGAGTTGTTATTTCAATGTTCATCAGATCATTTTGTTTGCATTGCTATATCATTTATTCAAAACTATTTAAAATTGCAGGTGCATTCGCAAATACATGTTTAGACTAATGCCTCATGTCTAGTGTCGCGTTCACTTTCCCTGACTGTTCTGAACCTGGCTTTCCACATCTTCTGGATTCGGATAAAGAAAGTTTTCTAAGGCCAAGAACACCCCTTCCCTATGAGGGGATTGAAAGTTCACACCTATTGACTTGCAGAGATATTCCAGAAACAGTGCAGTTGACGACAGCAGATAGCAAGTAGCCAACCTATACTTCCTTTAAAAACTTGTCAAAATACACTGTCGCAAACGTTGATTGAAATAAATTAGAAAGAAGAAAGTACCGGGTGTCCCAAAAAAGTACTCCTGTATAAAAATCACCAAAAATTTATCATAAAACTTTTGCTAAAATTTTCTTTTGACTTGCTTTGTGAAAGACCCAAAAATATTCAGATGTTAAAATGTTTGCTTTTGATGCAACAAGGTAGAAAATTTACACATTGAAAATCCTTTTTTTAAGCTATACTTTTTAAGCAAAATCCTCAATGTTGCCTAACAGTCAAAATTTTCAGATTTTTCATCGTCATCGAAGTCTCTAATGGTAGTGTGCATCCCTTTCTTCCATTTATGACCAAACTAGAAGCTTTATATGCACGAAGAAATTTATCTGGCATGCATAAATGCTTTTTTGCAGTATGATTCAAAACAAGGTAACGATAAAAAGAGCTAAATCTGTTACATTTAAACCAATCACAAGGTCAGCTATATCTGGAAAAATACGTTGGCCCTTGATCTACTTCGCAAAAAAATAGAATTGAAGATCGGTCTTGTAATAAAATGTAAGTGATTCTCCAAACGGGGGTCCTTTTCGGGACACCCGATACATACTTCCATACGGTTTCGATAGCGAAAATAAACACCGTCAGAGGACATTGTTTAGACAGCCTTCCAATACTATTACAGATTAACTACTTTGGTCAGTTGTTGTTCAGGTATATAAACTACAGCTTGCTGCTTCGGGAATATTTGGATGTTATTGACGCTTTGCTGTTCTTGAATAGATTCTTGCGGTTGCATTCTTGAGACGAAAATATTCTCGTATTTGTATTTGAAGTAATGAATAGCACAAGCAGTCATTATCATTAACACAATTGTCCCACTCACAACGCCACTTGTTATCCATGCAATCAGGTCTTTGCTGTTTTTTGCTGCAAGCTTAGCATAACCATTGCCCTGCAGAATTGGAGAATATGAAACACAAAGTTACTCTAGTTTGTTGCTGCCGTTTCACTGAAATTCTCCCAGAATTAGGTGGAATTAAAGATCTTCTACTGAAGCTAGCTTAACACTTGTTTGGAAAATAGCAACACAGTCTACTTGTTTGACAATCGCAGAGTCTGTGAATGCTTCTACTTGTTCGATTTTTCCAACGATTCCTGCGATACAAACCGATTTCGAGGAGGGGTTCAGAAAGGTCTTTCACCCAAAGACTAGAATTGTGCTGGGAAATCGCAGCGTCCTTTGACTCCAATTGATTAAATATTTTTTCGTTTACATATTTGGATATTGGCTTGTCTGACCAATTTTTTATAGGTTTCGACGGTACAGCCCCTTTAAAATGTTGTTTTCTATTCCATTAAGAATGTACAACAATATTACTAATTTCAATACCTACAAGCTACGCTAAAAAACTACAGAGGTAATGCCACAGGGAGCGAATTACTATGTCTACCCTGCAGCCATTCTAAAGTGATTAATAAGCTACATAAAACTACACGTAACTGCTATTACTAATAAAAGGAATGTTTAAATACAAACGGAAAGCTAAAGTGCAAACGAAGGTAGCTGGCAATCAAATACAGTAATTGCAAGTGTAGGTTTGAAAGTTAGAGCAAAACATGGTAAATTTGCAAATTCGATTTTTGGTTGCAAGCTGCCTTAAGATATTACATAATTACAAACGAAGAGAACTGCTAAAAAAACAATCACATACAGAAGGGGTTTGGGTGTTCTATGTTGGGGCATGAGTAATCTTCAATCAAAGCGTTCTGTTTCGAAAATATAGTTCAATGTTGCATTCAAGATTAATCTGTTGGCTTTCAACGGCAAATTTATATTTCCATATAGAAGAAGCTGCAAAATATTGTTGTCTGGAGCCTCAGAGTATCCGTATGCTTCAAGTACATCATTGACACCAACGAGAAGACTGCGTCTATGCTCTCTGAAAGAATTGCAAAGCAGCAAGAAGTGTTCCGTGTCTTCTATGCTATCATTAATAGGAAACATTGGGTTGAATGTATCTTTAAAATTATGTCTGAATTTGTGGAAATTTAGTTTGCTTAGCCCCACCCTTAATTGAATGAGATACGCAATCCCTTTTGGATTATGAATACCATGTATGGAATTAGCAGGAAGCCTAATCTGCGAAGATAATTTCTTCTTGAGGACGCTGACAGACTGACAGAAGGGGATTCTCTTATTTCAGGATCAAGCTTATTCCATTCAAACAGAGAGTCGGGGTAGAAATGAATTTTCCTGTTCTTGCCCTTATTTGCCCTACTACTGCTTGATTTCGAAAGGGATAGCTAGTTTCATATGGAGTGTCGTTTGCGTCTAAATGCTGATGGCTTAATTTTCATGGTCTTTGTCATTATATGCGCTGTTTCCTCATTCCCTTTTGGTTTATTCGCCATTCCCTTTATGTTTGTTCCATTTCCTTTATGTTTATTCCATTCTCTTTGTCTAATTACAGCATTTTCTAATTCCCTTTGTCAATTCTCTTTCGCTGTTTTATCATTCCCTTTGGTTTATATTCCATTCTCTTGGTCTAATTACAGCATTTTTCTATTTCCCTTTGCAAATTCTCTTTCCTTTGCTCATTCCAATGGTCTTTCTTATGTTATCATATTCCCTTTACCTTTATTCTAATTGCCTTTCTTTTGCACATTTCTTATTCGATTTGGCCATTACCTTTCTCTTTGATCTTTCCCTTTCTGTTTGTATTCATGGCCTTTCTATGATGCATTGCGGCATGGTATGATGCATTGCGACATGGTATGATGCATTGCGGCATGGTATGATGCATTGCGAATTTTGTAGCGAAATTTAAGACGAATCAACACACGTGAGAGGAACGGCCTAAGTTTCGCTAGGCTCGACACGTCCTCGTGTCTACATCGATTCTCGAATCTCATTCTCGAATGACAAACAATGTCTTCCACCAGCGAAGTTCCTTCTTTCAAGGAAGCCGGAGTCACGGGGCAGTGGGGGCAGCTGCCCCCATTGCCCTTGTGGTAAGGGGGCAGCAAAGTGCCCTTTCTGAAAAATTATTTTAGAGAACTATTAATTAAGCACGTCTGTTAGACAATAGAAGCGAGTTGTTTTGTTTTTCATCCGCAGTCACAATAATAGAACGACTCCTTCTGCTCTCAAGATCACAGTACGTTCGAACATAGTTATTATGGGTCGAAGGACAGTGGCGTCGCGTCGCCAAGGGGTGGTCTGGTCTGGGGCCCTGTTTTCATAGAGGTTGATCCTATAATTTCTCTAAATCAGTTAAAAAAGCTTGGGGAGGGTAAATTTTGATTGAGTTGAAACTTTTGCGATACAGGCCTTCCTCTTAAATTCTGAGTTCCTTTATTGGAGATTTCGAGAAAGGCCTTAAAGTTCAATTTCTAATCATATCTTTTCCTTCCTCGTAAATATATAGATGATGCACCTCTCTGTTTCGATTTTTGTTACGCAAAAATGCCCGCTGTTATAAAGAGTGCTGCTTGAGATGGTTACTTTTCCAGAAATGTCGAAATAGATCAAAATGATAAGGTAGGTATTCCCACCTCTTCCGAGTGTCTGAAGGGCGTGATCAAGAGAATCTTTCTGGGGGCAGCCCCAGACCCCTGATGTCTTTCCACTCCAGCTTTTTGTGCTGGTGACGCCCTTGTCGAAGTAGCTATTTAGCACAATATCCAAAATGACGATTCCCGAATATCTTCAACGGCAAACTTTGACACCCCAAGGTGCCCTTTCTGTGATTCCTGCCCCCGCCGCATCATGAAGCTTCCGGCGCCTCTGCTTCTTTCACTAAAGATTCGAGAATCGATGTAGACGTAAAGACGTGTTGAGGAGCGAAACTTGGGCCGTTCCTTTCACGTTGTTGATTCGTATTAAATTTTGCGCCAAAATTCGCAATGCATCATACCATGCCGCAATGCATCATATAAAGGCCATGAATACAAACAGAAAGGGAAAGATCAAAGAGAAAGGTAATGGCCAAATCGAATAAGAAATGTGCAAAAGAAAGGCAATTAGAATAAAGGTAAAGGGAATATGATAACATAAGAAAGACCATTGGAATGAGCAAAGGAAAGAGAATTTGCAAAGGGAAATAGAAAAATGCTGTAATTAGACCAAGAGAATGGAATATAAACCAAAGGGAATGATAAAACAGCGAAAGAGAATTGACAAAGGGAATTAGAAAATGCTGTAATTAGACAAAGAGAATGGAATAAACACAAAGGAAATGGAACAAACATAAAGGGAATGGCGAATAAACCAAAAGGGAATGAGGAAACAGCGCATATAATGACAAAGACCATGAAAATTAAGCCATCAGCATTTAGACGCAAACGACACTCCATAGTTTCATGCAGTGGTGGAATAGGGACCCTTGTCAAATTATTGGTGAATTTATAAAGAAGAATAAGACGCCTACTCCATCTTCTAGAGCTTAAGGTTTCCCATCCAAGTTCATTGTACAGCCTTTCCCGAGATGTTCCTCTCCAAGTTCCTGTACTGCTAGGGCAGCAAAGTATTGCACAGATTCAAGCCTTTCCATCAAATAATTTCCAGAGCAAGTGTCTCTTTCAGGCACATGATAAATTACATCGCCGTAATCTAGATGGGGTCTTACGTATAATTTATAAAATTCATTCAACATCTCGACAGATATTTGGACATGAACTTCAACATTCCGATCGCTTTTCTTGACTTAGTTGTTGCCGCTTGTATCTGATATAAGAACGAAAGTTTAGAATCTAGTATTATGCCTAAATAATTATGTTGATCCTTGATTCACTGTGGATACGGGTCCATCATTAAAGAGGATCACAGGATGATCAATTCTTGCATTTTTCCTTGAAAAGACTAATTCAACAGCTTGTTTCGGGGGGTCCGGATTAAAGGACATTCTCTAATCATGTGCCCATAATCAGCGGCGTGGCCAGGGTAAATTGATTGAGGGCTGTGACAATGAGGGGCCTGGGGGCGAAGCCCCCAGGAAAATTTTTGGGGCCACGCCCATTACTTTGGCTTAGAATGCATCTCCCAATATCATGCTTGCCTTTAGCGACAAAGAAACCTTAATCGTTTTGTGACAGTTATCCTATGAATCAGAGCACGAGGAAAAGTTTTGAAGAAATATCCTTTACTTTGGCTTAGAATACATCTCCCAATAGTATGCTTGCTTTTAGCGACAAGGAAACCTTGTTCGTTTTGTGACAGTTATCCTATGAATCAGAGCACGAGGAAAATATTTGAAGAAAGGTCCTTTACTTTGGCTGGAATGCATCTCCCAATATCATACTTGCCAGTGCAAAGATTTGACATTTCTCGGAAAATTCTTTCCCAACCTATACCCAGCTATTTTCTCTTCGGTTTTAGAGGAATCTCGAGGACCATTTTTCAACAAAAGTGGGAGGGGGGATTGCCTCCCCCCCCATACCCACGCCACTGCCCATAATGCAATGAGATCCAGGTCATGGTTCAGATTAGACTTATGACGATGAGTCGCTTGTATCCCTGCGGTACCTTGCTCACAGGAACTCATAATGAAACAGTTAAAAACCTGACCCTATCTTCTGCATTCGATTGATCGAATCTGGATCGAACGACTGCTTCGGCTCTGTTCAACGGTCACTCCTCAGAAAGGAAATGCGATAGAAACCACGGTAAGCAGACACTTAATCAACGAAATTTGGTATTCATCTGAAGAAGAAAGTTCACTTTACCTGGTGAGTGCAAAATAAGTCTTTTAATGCTGCAATTTCCATGTTTTTAAGATCAAGACATATCAGAGAAATCTTCAAGTACCTGCTGCAGCAACTTCCTTCAAATTTAGTAAGCTGCGTCAATCGAATTGATGGTTCGAAACTTATTGTTCTTCGCCAAATCTCGCATTCTGATTGGTATGCTAGGAATCCCAGCATATTAGGCCTAAATAGGGTCAGGTTTTTCAGAGTAATATCATGAGTCTCTGTTGACTGAAGCGCCATCTTGAAGTCAAAAAGCACAGGGAAACAAGAGACTCATCGTCATAAGTCTAGGTTCAGATCGCTTGCTGCTATGTCAGGATCTTGTATGATCGTAAAGAGTGATGTGTCATCTGCAAAAAAGTTTCACAATGCACTTCAAATTCTGTGTTAGGGCGTTTATGTATAGTAAGAAAAACAAGTGGCCCAGAAGCGAGCCTTGCAGGACGCCAGCAGAAATATTCCCCCTGGTGGAAGCCTGACCATTCAAGACAGTTCTTTGTTTCTTATTTGACAAGAAACTTTGAAGGAGTAACAGTAGATTTCCCAAAACACCACTTCTTTTAGGTTTGTAGATAAGGCCGTCATGCCAGATCCTATCAAAGGCTTTAGAAATGTCTACATAGACAGACTCAACATGGGTTATGGAAAGCAATTGATTTATTGTTGAGTCACCTGGACGGAAACCTGATTGGTTTGGATTTGATAAACTCTCTCTCTCTCTAAATGCGAATACAATCTCGTAGATAAGCTTCTATAAATTTTGCTGAAAATTGAAAGGATAGAGATAGGGCGATAGTTTTCCTTCAGATTTTTCTCATTTTTCTTGTGAACAGGTACAAAATTTGCTCGTTTCCAGGTTTCAGGAAAAATTCCATGATGCAAACAATTTTCGCAAATCAATTTTAATGGTATTATTAATGATTCATCGCCTATTTTTATCATTCGCACTGAAATTTCTTCCCAACCGTGCGCTTTGTTCGGATTAAGATTACGAATGATCTGTAATATCTTCTCGTCGGAGATGACAAAATCTCGAAACGGTTGTGCTAAACACCGGAACGGTCTAGAATCACCCAGAACCAGCCAGAATCACCAAGAACTAGCCAGAATCACGCGGAACCACCTGGAACCAGCCATAATTACCCAGAACCAGCCAACAACAACCATCTTGGCAAAGATTTAGGGGCGCATGCGCAATATTTCTGATATTTAGGGATGCAACAGGGGCCACAGAAGTGGCCAAGTGTGCCAGTGACAATGCAAAAGCCCAAGTTTTAAGTTTTAACTGTAAACTGACTTATTTTTTTTTGGGCCAGTGAAAAATGGTCACAAAGTTGTTGTTGTTGTTGTTCATTTATTTTAACTCGATATTTACATAGCTAAACAATATATATACCATATATACAAAGTTAACTAATCTAAATCGAATGAAATTAAAATGTATAAGAAACTTAATGCTGAATAGCATAGGAATCATTCGTCGTACAAAGCCGCATGCTCGTGGCCCATGGACGAGACCGCCAAGTCTCGTTTTCACGGACCAATCAGACGACAAATAAGAGAAGAATTCAAAAGAAACCTGTGAAGATTTTTCTAAATTATACCTACCTTCATAAAACGCAACCAGGACAAAAAACTGCTAAAAATTTCCCGAATTTTTTTTAAGAAGTCTACTCTCCAAATGTTAGCGCACAAAAGTTTAGATGCCGGTCAAAATATCTCCAATTTTCGCGGAGTTATAGCGCCTCAAACTCACCACATTCACATTTGTATGTTTTCTGCATTTCTAGGCATCCAGCATTCTTAGTACATCATTCATTCTTAAAAATTCTTCTAAAACACTTCTCAAACATCACTACTTCCTATCAAGGCCATACCGTTGGCTTGGGAAGCTGTTCTTGCTTCGCAGAAGAGAAAAACTGACCTGCTTCCTTGGCTGTCCGCAATGTGGCCTACTTCCAAAATGAGCTGAATCGTGCTTTTGGCCTTGAAATTCCAATGGTACCTACCTTTTTCCGTTTGGTTAAGGTATCCTTTAGTTCTGTGAATCTACCAGAGTGTGGTTAGTCTCCATTTAACGATTTTCTTGCACAAAAAAGGCAGCAAATACCAAGATAAACGTCAGTTGAGTGTCCATACTAG
>REGL01001463.1:18237-41017 GCA_004194395.1 Aurelia aurita complex sp. Pacific
TATACAAAGTTAACTAATCTAAATCGAATGAAATTAAAATGTATAAGAAACTTAATGCTGAATAAAATTAAAACTACTGCAGGCGCTACATTTGCATTTTGGGCCATTCCATTGCTTTATCAAAAGTTTAAAGCTTTTCAAGTTTTCTGCGGATTTCATTTTGATTGGTAGGTCATTCCATATTTGAGGGCCAACGGACTCAAGACTGTTTGAACCAAAAGTTACTTGATTTGGTCTTATATGTTTTAAGTCATAAGGATTTCTGGTAGAATATTGCGAAGATCTGAATTTGAAGAAATTTTTCATGAATGGTGGATTTAGATTATTCAATGTTTTGTAAATTTCAATGCAAAGAGTTCTTTGACGCGAGACTTCCATAGTACATCTTCCTGACTTTTGTCTCAAATCATCATATGAGCTCTTATGATCATTGTAAAGAAATCTTAGTGCACGCTCTTGTAACTTTTCAATTTTATAAAGCGATTTCATGGAAGAAAAATACCAAACTAACGGACAATAATTAAAGTTAGAGTAAACAAAGCTTTGTACAAGTACCTTTTTCTGCTCAAAACCAATAAATGATCTCAGCCTTTTCAAAACGTTTAGTTGTGTCGCAACTTATTTACAAAGATTTGATATGTGCTTATCAAAGCTCAATTTGTTATCCAGAGTGACTCCCAAAAGTTTTACAGTTTCTTCTGATTTGATTTCATGACCTTGAAAGCTTATATTTTGTCCACTAGTATCTTTCCGATCCTTTCTTACTAACAAAGCATGACATTTCTCAGGGTTAGCAATCATTTTATTCTGTTCTAGACAAGTTAAAGCAACATTGCTTTCATTCTCCAAAACTCTGACGAGCTCGGGCATAGTTTTGGAAAAATATGAAAGTGTATTATCATCAGCATAATTATGAGGGGTTGCCTGCTTTATATTCAGAAAGAGATCATTTATAAAGAAATTAAATAAAATTGGACCAAGCACAGAACCCTGTGGAACTCCTGATACAACATATTTTAAGGAACTATTTGAATTATTTATCCGGACACATTGTTCTCGACGTTTTAAATAGGAATAGATAAGAATTAACGCATTTTCATCAAAGCCGTATGCATGTAATTTTGCTATGATTAGATCATGTGGAATACAGTCAAAGGCCTTTGAGAGATCCATGAAGATTGCTCCTACGACGAAATCTTTGTCAAGTTTTGCCCTCCATTCTTCCATTAGATTTATCAACACTTGTTGTGTACTGTATGCTTTTCTGTAAGCCGATATAAAAATAGAGAGTGTTTTATCTAGATGTGAGATAAGCTGTAGTTTTAAGGCTTTTTCGTAAATTTTTGAAAAAGTATTTAGAACACTGACAGGACGATAATTTCTTTCAACAATGCGATTCAGCTCCCCTTTTTCCAAGGGGAAAACCGCGGCTTTTTTGCATTTTCTGGAAATCTAAAATTGCGTATACTACAGTTAATAGCATTGGTTAATGGAATTGTAAGCTCATTTCAACCTCAAAGCTTTATAATCCTATCATGAACATTCTCAAAAGTTCCAATATTCAACTATCGATAATTAAACATGACCGTTGTTTAGATTGCAGTAGATGGTTGTTGTTGTTATCTATTGTTTGGAAATCTAAAATAAAACAACAATTTTTTCCTTGCCAACCATGTTCCTTTGAAGCCTGAAGTCGAGTTAGATTCTTTTTTCTTTTCATGTGTGACGTACAAAGGATCATGGTCGACTCCCCAGGCGGACAGGCCATGAGCTAGGATGCAATATTCTAGAAATTAGTATCATCTGCGGTGACCAAACCTATCATACATCATTCGATAGCCCTTTTCCTCTACTTTCAGAATATGCATGATAGCAAGTTCAAAACGGTAGCTTATACCTCAATAAACTGATCGGAAGTAGAGGTGCTTGAGATGCATGCGTCTAAAATGATATGATCCCGTTTCTTTCATGACCGAAATGTACATAGGATGATTGATCCTCCACAGCTGTTATCAATTCATAGCCACCACAAGTTTATTTAAATGTCAAAAAACTCTAAACAAAGAATATCGATTGACATATTTAGGTTTCAAATGTGAAAATTCCCTCGTAGCTGCATTTTTCTATGACAATATGTCACCTTTGGTGTAACGTTTCGAATTTCGAATCTGATTGAATCAAAGTTTTGAATTAAGAATGTAGAGCAAGGCACTGCAAAATCACCTGCGCCAGAAGTATCTGTTAATATACAGATGTGTCATGGAAAGTACTCGGCCTGCCGAGGGTTGTTATAATACATTGTAGCAAGGATTCTACGAAGCTAGTGAAACTGCAAGATGAAAGATCGTGGTCAACATTGGTCGATGCTGCAGTGATAAGATGTTATGAACCTACATTATCATTGAAGGAGCAACATGGCGACAGCATACCGGACATTTCCTACCATCGTTCTTGTCGATCTTTGTTTACAATGAAAAGGGACCTTCTAAAGGTACAAGAGCAGACATCAACTGCTGCGACTAGTCCCAAGGAATTGCCTGACTCAACAAGATTCACAAGGCAAAATCCTGCATAGTTTGCTCCAAAACGAAGTACCAAAGGAACTCAAGAACAATGGAAAAACTTGCTGACTGCATGGAGTTTCGAGCAGACTCCACGATTAAGCAAGCAGCACTGGCAAGAAAAGACGATAAGATCTTGGCGATGGTAATGTCCAAAGATCTGATATCGAGTGNGCGCCAGAAGTATCTGTTAATATACAGATGTGTCATGGAAAGTACTCGGCCTGCCGAGGGTTGTTATAATACATTGTAGCAAGGATTCTACGAAGCTAGTGAAACTGCAAGATGAAAGATCGTGGTCAACATTGGTCAATGCTGCAGTGATAAGATGTTATGAACCTACATTATCATTGAAGGAGCAACATGGCGACAGCATACCGGACATTTCCTACCATCGTTCTTGTCGATCTTTGTTTACAATGAAAAGGGACCTTCTAAAGGTACAAGAGCAGACATCAACTGCTGCGACTAGTCCCAAGGAATTGCCTGACTCAACAAGATTCACAAGGCAAAATCCTGCATAGTTTGCTCCAAAACGAAGTACCAAAGGAACTCAAGAACAATGGAAAAACTTGCTGACTGCATGGAGTTTCGAGCAGACTCCACGATTAAGCAAGCAGCACTGGCAAGAAAAGACGATAAGATCTTGGCGATGGTAATGTCCAAAGATCTGATATCGAGTGAGGCAATGTACCATAAATCGTGTTACAAAGTCTGCGTTCGAACAAATTACGTTCAGCCTGCTACTGAAAGCGACACAAGAAATGAAGAAGAAAATGATTACAAAAGAATCGAATCCCAAGCATTTGAAAATATCATTGAATATTGTATTGACCTGATAAAAGCGATTTAACCATATCAAAAGTTACCGTTGGGAAATTCTTGCTTTCGTTTTTGCAGACCTTGTTAAGTGGTAAAATAGCTGCGAATATAAGTCAAAATATTCAATGTAGGCTTTTTTCCTATGCGCAAGATCTGATATACGGTGTTACAAATGGACGTTTAAAAACGGTTAAAAGCATTCTACTCACATCTGTGATCACGTCCCTGACAAGCAATACTGAAGTCATCAACATTCTTAATCGACTTGGACATTGTATATCCTACACTTCTGATGAAGAGCTCGAGACACAAGTGGCAATGGAAGCATTGACAGTAAGAGATGCAGAAACTGTTTTTGTTCCAAAAGATATCGTTAAGAATTTAATGGCTATTCTAGTGTCTGACAACATCGATAGGCTTGAAGAAACATTATCTGGAGAAGGAACGTCACACGGAGTCAATGGGATATTGATCCAAGAGCAAGAGCAAGGTGCAGATGAAGACGTCCTTAGCTACCAGAACGAGGTTGAAGAGCCACCTCCAAAACGTCCAAGAAAGAGACCTTTACATGGTTTGCATCAACCAGACCTACCATGTTACACGATTGGAAAAAGATCAATCAGAGCTTGTGCGTTTGACTTCAGTGAGCCAATTGATGATGATGGATTGTTTGAATTGCAGAGAAGACGGTGGGTTGTTTTCTATAGATAGTCATTGATTGACTTCTCTAACTTCTTGACACACAATAGGCACGTTTTGTCAACCAAGGATGAAGGAAGACATCTTTTTTTCTGCCCATGGTAAAAGAGCTTTTTATTTTTTCGGGAAACTTACAAAAGATTAGGACTGCCAATTTCCTATCGACAAAAACCTACAAAATCAGTTGAAATTATATTTCTTTACATTATTAATAAGCATGGCACATATATCTTGAGCAGTATGATACTAATGATAATCTCAAAACCTAGTCAGTAAGTAACTTTTTGGATATCTTAATTGCTATTTGTTATTTAAAAAAACTTTCAGTAAAGAGAGATGCAAATGATACAAATAAATCACTGTGCAAGAAGATTTCAAACATGTAGATATTTTAACTTTGGGAAAATCCTTTTTTCAAGAAAAATCCATTAAAAATGCTTTTTATATAACAATTAGGAATTGCATGACTTCTCTTTAAGTCTATCATTCTCTATTCCAGGTACCTTCTATGGGTGATGTGCCGATTACATTGTGCTGTAAATCAGAAAATTGGACAGGTTTTCACATCCTTATTCGCAATGACGTAATCATCTCTAAGTCAAAGGTCGCATATCTGGAGACAATTGACAGTCCTGCCACAGAGCTCAGCACAGTATTTGAGATCCTTTGCAGAGCATTAGCTATCAAAGATAAATTAGATTTGTCATCAATTGTTATAACATTTGATCAAGCAATTTGTGCAAAAGCAATTGACATAAAGCAAAAAGAGCCAGACAAATTCAAAAGCATTGTTCTACTTCTTGGAGGATTCCATACTTTGATAATGGTATTAGGCATTGTTGGAAAGCGATATGGTGACGCAGGCCTACGTGATGCGCTTATTCAGAGTCAAGCCATCGCAGAAGGATCGGTAGATAGTATATTGAGTGGTAAGATGTATAACAGAGCGATCAGAGCCAACAAGATCATGAATGAAGCCCTCAAAAGATTACTACTGTATAAATTTGAACAATCCCTGAATGAAGAATACCCAGAAGGGAAAGATCTTGATGACATGAAAAATGCTCTCCACTTGCTCTGTGATGACTTAAGTCAGAGGACTTATGAAGAGATCATGACAAATGATTGTTTTCTCAAACTGTCAGCACAGTTCGAGCTGTTTAAGGTCAGCATCGAGAAATCTTCTGCCAGCTTAAGCAGGTTCCGGATGTCATATTTGGATATAACCGACACAATTCTGAACCTGCTTTATGCACAACGGGCAGGTAATTGGCAACTTCATCTCCATGCATCATATGAAATTCTAAAATGGGCTTTTGCTTATGACAGATATAACTATGCACGATACCTTTCAGACTATGTCTTGCAGATATGTTCAATCTTGAAAGTGAGCACCCGGATGTGTACGAAGAGTTTTCGAAAGGACATTTTAGCGTTCAAGTGTCGGATCACAATACATTTGGAAGAAATGAAGCAGATAAAACCATTGAAAATACTGTCATTCGAGACACAAAAACATCAGGCGGACAAACAGGATTTAACAGGAAATATGCAGCAGTATGCAGATGGACATTGAATGGTAGTAGACGAGCATCTTGTCGAAAAAACTTGCACGAAATGATAAAGCTTAAGTCTTCTTCAAAAGTTCATAATGACTTAGGAAAAAAGGATGCTAAGAGATGAAGCAGATGTCAAATCTACAATCAATGTTGTCAGCAGTGTTTTTGCAAAACCCATTCGAGGGGGAAGAGTTGATCAGTTTGTCAACTGGCTTGCAAGCAACAAAAGAAGTAGAAGCTGACCTCATTCTTGCCAAGGAAAAGGGAACAGAAGCTATGAATGCATTTCACAAGGAGCGATTGTCAAAAGAAAAATCAGTTTGTCTCTTTGACACCCTAAAGAAGCTGAAGCTTAAAACATTCGCAAGCATGTCGAAGAAAGTTCCCGTGAAAGTCAAAGATAAAACAATTTCGCTCAACCAATGCAAGGCAGTATTTTCACGGATGGCAATAATTGCCCGAAAGAGAAGTGTAGACCCAAAGGAGATATTTTGCTTCCCTTTGGGCCCAATCCCTTGGTCTCTAGCAGACACGTTTGGAAACTTGAAAAAGACCAACAAAGCCTCTCTTCTTCATCATCTAGTAAAAGGCGCTACTCCTGAGAAAGATTTACTAATGAACAGTGCTGCAGTCTTTGATGCAATGGCAATAGTTCAGCGTCACAAGCCAACGGGAACCTTTGGTGATCTTGCTACAGACATACTAAGGGGCGTCATTAGGAGTGCACAGACAAATCGTATTGATGTAGTATTTGACGTGTACAGAACTCATTCTATCCAGAATGCAGAGAGAGAGGCCGGAGAGAGAAAGATGCATCGGTGAAATTTTTGCTTCATTATTACCAGGCCATGCGGTGAAACAATGGGCAAAATTCCTGAAGTCATCACATAATAAGAGGGCATTGATCAAGTTTCTTGTCACTGAATGGAAAAAAAGAGGTACAGATCGGAGCTGGATGAAAAGGAATTGTTCCTTGCATTCAAAGAACAGTGCTTGAGACTAACAAAGGATGGTTGAGAAAAAATTGATCGCTTGAAATCGAGTCAAGAAGAGGCAGACACCCGGATGATTCTGCATGCCAAAGATATTGCTGCACAAGGCTTTGCATCAATCGTTATACACACCCAAGACACAGATGTGCTGATCATAGCTCTCGGTGCTTCGATGCAGATCCAAGCAAACATCTTTCTTAAAACTGGTATCAAAAACAAGACCAGAATTATCAATCTGACTGCACTCCAACACCAGCTTAAAATTCATCTGCCCGCGTCATCCAGGAAAACTGTCAATGATCTTTGCGGGGCGTTAGTTTCGCTTCACACGTTTACTGGCTGCGATTCAGTCAGTGCTTTCGCTGCGAAAGGAAAAGTTAGACCTTTCAAAACAATGTGCACAAATGATAACTACATTGATAGTTTTCAACAGCTTGGAAGTTCATGGACCGTAAGCGACGACCTAATGTTAAGAATGGAAAAGTTTGTTTGCCATATGTACGGTTACAAGCAACCAAACTTGGTGAATGATTTGAGGTACAAGATGCATTGCTCAAAGGATGGCAAGATTAATGCAGATCTTCTTCCGCCGTGCAAAGACACACTTCACCAACATATACTTCGGGCAAATTACCAATCAAGAATTTGGAGACTTTGCATGGAAAGCTGCCCTGAACTACCGTCACCGGACAATAACCATGGCTGGTGTTTTATGGAACCAGAGGAAAACCTTGAGATTAAATGGATGACTGTAAAGCCTGCCCCTGAAGAAGTTTTAGCACTCATTGTCTGTCACTGTAAAAGAAAATGTGAGGCGACCAAATGCTGCTGTATCGACAATGGACTTCGCTGTACTGACATGTGCAGTATTGAATGTACCAACATGGATGTGGATGATAGAGACAATGTATCAGTTGAAGAGACAACTGAGTTAGATGTCATTGACAGTGAAGATGAAAGTGAAGAAGATGAATGACTTCGTCCTGATATTACATGATGCTCCACCTTAACAACTCCCCTGTCGATGCCCATTCATTTTTTAGGTCTCTGATCAATGTCCAACCAAAAGCTCTGTAAGAGATATTGAAGACCCACATCAATTTAACAACTTATGAATTAAAATCCTTCTTTGCAGGATAGTCTGTTTTAAAAACATTGAAAAGGATAATTCACACATAGGTGACCTAGCAATTTCTTACGTACTGCCATCGAATGCCTCGTGCTTTTTAACCCCTTTTTACTCGACATGACCCCCGTCTTTGCTGGGATACTACGTGGCTTTTAGCTAAAATTCAAAACTTTGTTTGCCGTTGTATTTAAGGGATTCATTCATGTTTACAAGCCTATTTCAGCATCATATTATGGTTGTGCATTGTACTTTATCAGAGATTCGTAGTCCCAACATTCCACTGGACAAAACCCCCGTTTTTCCTGATTAAGCTACCAAATTCTGATTGCTATCATCGATTTTCATAATCCGCATTAAAAAAAAATGGATTCTAAAGATGTATAGAATGCCTGGTCACCGTAGATGATACCGACGAACCCTCTGGCTCATGCACTAATTGTTTTAAAAGAAACTAAGAAAGTTACCCAGAATGGAATTTTTCTTAAATTTATTGAATTTAAGTGCTGAAAGTTTCTTA
Source organism: Aurelia aurita complex sp. Pacific (assembly GCA_004194395.1). Lineage (NCBI taxonomy): Eukaryota > Metazoa > Cnidaria > Scyphozoa > Semaeostomeae > Ulmaridae > Aurelia > Aurelia aurita complex sp. Pacific. The sequence continues at coordinate 26,517 of REGL01001463.1, forward strand.
GCAGTTTCTTAGTTGGTGTAGCAATTCATATTCATACAACATTTAAAAAGTTTCTTAACTAAATGTTTTTCCAATACTCAACCACAGTTGGCAGAACAGAGGATCAGGCGCTTGTAGAGGATGCTGGTCCTAAAATTTCTGATATTATAAAATAATGGAATAAACTTGTAGCATTAAGTTGTTTTTACATATTTTCAGGTATCTGCATCATGATTTCTTACAACAGATATATTCTAAATTTCATTTGCAATCAGTTCAGTGACATTCAAGTGAACAAAAAGCTTTTCAAAACTACAGTTTTGTATTTTTCTCTCACATTTTTTGTTGTACCAGCATCTCTAAGGAGACCATTATGGAATTAAGGTCATCTTGACCTTTTATTGCTACCCCTGCCACTGTAATTAGCAGTGTTTTCCTTTAATAACCCTATATATTGTATTGTATCAGCTATGCTCAGATATTTATGTATGTACAGAATGTATGTATCAATTTGCCACAATAGATGTCTACAAGTTTTATGATAAAAAATAGATACAATACAATATTAGATGTTAGAAATATCAAGATAAACACTCCTTTATAGTGGCAGGGATAGCACTAAAAAGGTCAAGCTGACCTTATTTCCATAATGGTCCCCTTACAGGTGCTGTATAACAGAAATACATAGAAAAAAGGAAATTTAGAGCTGCATGATGTGTATTTTCAATATGGTCCTTAGTAGAAGACATTTATGTCATCTCTCTCTTTCTGTATATTTTGGAAAAAGTTCTCTTTGATCTTATGCTTGAATGCATGAATATTGTTTGTTGATTTGATCTTAGACAAAGATTATTCCATGTTTTTGGCCCTAGATAAGACAGGAATTTTTGTCCAGCATTATGTTTTCGAAATGGAATATCCAATTTGAACTTGGATTTTTGTGTTGTTTGGCCCTGGTTGACTAGAGGGAATATCTCAGCACTGCACGCTGGGGCAGTTCCTTCGAAAAATTTCCTTACATTGAAATGGACACATTGATCTGTCCTGTTCTTTGTAGGGCGCCAATTTATAGCCTTGAATTCTGTGACCCCAATATGTGCTGTGTTTTTCAATTTCAGGTAAAAACAAATGCATATTTGTTTTGAGCCATCTGGATTTTTTGGACAGCCTCTTATTTAACCTTGGATACCAAGAAGTGCATGCATGATAAAAATGAGGTTGAATAAGAGCATTTAAAAGCAACTTATTTTTCCAAGCATCTTTAGTTACCATCGACTGCCCAGAAAGATTTTCATCTAGGATGCATCCCAGATATGTGACTGTTGAATGCTGTTTAATCCTTATATCACCCTTCCTGATGTCCAACTTTTTCAGGTTCTTGCTTTTTTTGTCTAAAGAGAATTTATTGAGTTTTGTCCTCTCCAAAATGAATGTGGTTTGTTTTTTACAAACCTATCACAGAAGGAATTAAAATTTCTGTTTTCTGAGATCCCCTAAACCAGAATTCATCTCTGAATTGTGTTATGTCTTTCCACTCTATATTATTTAGGCATTCTTCCTCATAACTTTTGATTTGTTGGGCAATCCTTTTGCAATATATTGAGTATGTTTGTAGCATGCTTCAAGCCTGATAACAATTTGTTTTGGGTATGGTTTGAGCATGTTTGAGAGCCTGATTCAAGTAAGAGTTCTATACCACTTGCGCTAGCTTGCAGCATGCACCCTCACAACTGGCTCAGGGAAACAAGCTATGCAAATTGATTTGAATTCTCTTGAGACTGACAAGAATCTAAAGTGAGATTATATCATACTGAAAACAGTCACCATTCAAGCTCATTTCCAGTTCAAGCAGATGATGCTGGATCTTCTTTGGGAAAACAAATCTTTGTTGCTGAAGGCAAACTCAAAGAAGCTTGATTTGTTGTCTGTTTGAGAATAATTCTAGTGTAGGATTATTGCAAAGCTTGATCAAACTCTAATTAGGTTAATATACTCAATTCAAGCTCCTTCAAGCCATGCTCCTTTCAAGATTGTGCAAGTGTTGCAAGATCCGTCCTTTGAGAGATTGCAATGATTGATCTTTTTAAACCTCTTTTCACAAATTTCACAAGCAGAACATTACCAAAAATGGTTTTTTTTATAGAGCAGAGCAGACTTCAAAAGCTTGTTAGGTTTCTTATGTTCTGCTTGTGGCATTTTGAGCTATTTCATCATCTACTCAAAATCAATAGACACAAATGAATACAATTTTCAAGAGGTTTGAACATAAATTGAACTTTGAACATTATTATTGCGCATGAAAGAAAATCAACTACAGGATGTAATCAGCCTTTTGGTTCAATGCAGGACGTTGCAGGATGCATTATATCAAATACCTTGGACCAAATGTGGTTGTGACTCATTTTTGTAGACAAGAAAATGAAGGCCTAGGTTGCTTCTACTGATGGTACTTTATCAAATTCGGTGTCAAGATGCTAGAGAATCATCACTCTTCAAATACAAAAACCAGGGCCATGCCCCCCCCCCCTGCAAATTACCAAGTTCTGAAAGGCAGATCGTCATGTTGTGCTGTGGTAATTTTTTGTATAAAGTTCCCGTCCCCCACTTTTCTGATTTCTTCGGAGTCCCTGAAAGCTTGTTGTTGCATTTTTCAAAGGTTGATTTTTTTGCTGTACATGCCTGCTAGTAAATATTGGATGCTTGATCCTCCAAAACTCTCTGCTTTTGACGTGCAGACTGGATGCGCTGCAGAAGAAGTCTGAGACATTCTCCACAACTATACTTTGCCGTGCGCCTAGGCCGTACGACGACCTCCAATTGTTGCAAAGCAGCTTTCACGTTAACTTTCCCTTTTCCAACGAGCAAATTAAAGTCTTTGCGACCATCCTTCAACGAAATATTCTTTAAGAAAAAAAGGCACGAAGACATATTTGATGCACTAGTGGTACAAATGATTGCTTTTTCTTACGCGATATTTTGCTACAGTGCAGAATTGTCGACCATGAAGGATAATGATCTTGATCTTGGCGTATTGACGCGCTATTTAATCCAACACTGCGCAAATAGGCCGCAGAACCGCCAGCGGCAGCAATTTCTGCTGAGTCATAAAACAAGCGTTTCGACTTTGATGCGCAGACTCTACACTTTAGGATGGTCGAGTCTGCACTCAGGCTAGTCGTTGCAGGGATGACACCAGTAAAGTAGCGGTTATTCAGTATCCTGATGTGAGCCCTCCAATGACATCATGTAAGCCCTCGAATTTACTGAATAACCTCAAATTTACTGAGGCAATCCCTCCAATGACACTATGTTCCCCTCTCATTTACTGTATGTTATCCCTGTCAATAACTGAATAGCCTCAAATTTACTGAATGTGATCCCTCTAATGAAATCATGCGATCCCTGTATCGTAATGGACAACCGCTGCCTTACTCGGCAGCCTCTACACTACTGCACAGACGTTCTCCAGGGTGACAACCAATCCAATGCAAGACCAAAACCAGAAGCAACCCATCAGTATTGGAAAATCCAAGATTAGCATGCTCATTGATTCAGGTGCAAGTGTAAATATGATGGACATGGACACAACATAGATCTTCTACAAAAATTCATGTTTATGGAAACGTGCACAGTCTTTCAGTTAAAGGAAAATTTACAACAGGAGTTGAAACAAGAAGGAGATATGCCACAGCAACATTTTATGTTATACAAGGTTCAAGTGGATGTCTACTCAGCTATGATACAGTCAGTGATTTAGGGCTTATTGTCTTAAAAGTTGATGCAATCAAAGAGCAGAAGTCTGTCAATCACGAGCCATGTCAAAAGGTGGAAAAGTCAAGAGATTGTCCACAAGTTGTCAATGATTATCAAGATGCCTTTAAGGGCATTGGTAAGCTAAAAGGAGTAAAATTCAAGATTACGGTAGACAAAACCGTTCCACCAATGGCACAATCAGCGAGGAGAATTCCATTCCATTTTCGAAAATCATTGTCAAAGAAGCTCAGAGAACTTGAGGAGCAGCAAATAATTGAAAGAGTACCAGAGAATGTCAGTACCCCATGGGTTAGTCCCTTGGTTGTTTTTCCAAAGCCAAAAAATCCCCAAGAACTGCGGATTCGTGTTGATATGCGCAAAGTGAATACAGCTGTAGAGAGGGTACGACATCATTCTCCAACCGTTGAAGAAATAGTTGAGAAGCTCAGTGGAGCAGCAATGTTTTCAAAGTTGGATCTTACATCAGGCTATCATCAGCTTGAACTTGATGAAGACAGTCGCTGTCTGACCACATTTGCCACTCACAAAGGACTCTTCCGCTATACAAGATTACTTGTTGGTTTATCTTCCAGTTCAGAAATTTTTCAGCATGAAATACAACAGTGTTTTGAGGGAATACCTGGAACACTGAACATAAGCGATGATATTCTAATTTTTGGGAAAGATCAAGAAAGTAATGATGCAGCCCTCCTCAATGTATTGGAATGTTCAGAAAGAAAAACCTGAGAGAAAATTTGAGCAAGTGCGTAATTAACAAGTAAAAAAATCTTTATTTCTTTGGTTACCATTTTAGTCAGGATGGAATTGCACCAAGTCAACACAAGATACAAGCCATTCAGAATGCACCTCAGCCAGAGAATGTTCAGGCAATCTGAAGCTTTCTAGGTATGGAAAGTTACCTATCATGTTTTATTCCAAATTATGCCACACTAACAGAGCCTCTTAGACAACTAAAAAAGAAAGATGTAAAATGGACATGGGCAGATGATGAACAGAGCTCTTTATTAAGGTTAAAGCAGCTATTAAAAGCAGTCATGTAATCTCATATTTTTACCATTGCAAAGATACAGAGATCATTGCAGATGCCATTCCTGTATGACTAGGTGCTTTATTATGTCAAAAGGAAACGCTAAAAGATGGAACAGGGAAACTTTTAGCGATTGCGTATGCAAGCAAACCGACGACAGATGTTGAGTAGCGGTATAGCCAAATTGAGAAAGAAGCCCTTGCCTTGGCATGGGCTTGTGAAAAGTTTCATCTATACATCTATGAACTAAATTTCACTTAGTTACTGATCATAAGCCACTAGAATTCATATTTAACGAGCCGGGTAGTAGATCACAAGCTAGGATAGAAAGATGGATAATGAGAATCCAACAGTATGACTTCACTGTATGTTACAAGCCAGGAGCTCACAATCCAGTAGACTATCTTTCAAGACACCCACAGTTTGCAAAATCAAAATCAATTGCTGAGGAGTATGTTAATTTCATTGTCTCCAATGCAGTTCCAAAAGCAATGACAAGAGATGACGTTAGAGATGAAACCAACAAAGATTCAACTATGCAGAAGCTAAAAGAGTGCCTGCACAGTGGACAGTGGTCCATACTAAATTAAAGCAAAAGGAAACTTCAATGAAATTACTGTATCAGTGATATGCAAGCATTCAAACAAATAGAGAAAGAACTCTCTGTTACAGAAGATGGTATAGTTCTGAGGGGAACTAGAATAGTGATGCGAACAGTTCTTAGAGGGAAGGCTGTAGACATAGCACATGAAGGACATTTGGGTATAGTGAAGACAAAAGGTCTAATAAGGGAAAAAGTTTGCTTCCCTGGAATAGATAAGTTAGTTGAAAACAAAACAAAATCATGTATTGCCTGCCAAGGCACTCTTAAGGAGAACAAGCTAGAGCCACTTAGAATGCAAGAGCTGCCAGATGGTCCATGGGAAGTGGTAGAAGTAGATTTAAAAGGGCCCATAGGAGAGAATCACAAGTATATCTTGGTGTGCATGGACAAATATTCCAGATATCCAGAGATACCTTCTACTAGTGAGAAGTATGTTATACCAAAGCTGGAAAAGATTTCTGGCACACTTGGAATACCAGTCACAATAATGTCTGACAATGGGCATCCTTTCAATGGCTCAAAGATGAAAGAGTTTGCAAAAAATACTCACCGGAGAATAACACCAGAATGGCCAAGAGCAAATGGAGAGTGTGAAAGATTTATGAGAAATTTGAACAAAGTCATCCAAGCAGCTCATATTGAAGGCAAAAGTTGGCAACAAGAGATTGTTAATTTTGTGAGAGAATACAGAGCCTCTCCCCATGCCACTACAGGGTTTCCACTTGCTAAGCTCTTAATGGGTAGAAATATTAGAACAAAATTACCAGAGCAGACAGATACTGAAATCAACAAAGATTTAAAAGATAGAGATAAAATGAAGAAGAGAAAGATGAAAGAATATGAAGATAGAAGGAATCATGCTTCAGAATCAGATTTAAAGGAGGGTGATAAAGTTATTGTAAAACAAAGACAAAGAAACAAGGCTATGTCTCCATATGATCCAAAACCATACACAATCACACAAAGAAGTGGAACTATGGTTACTGCAAGTAGAGATGGAAAGAGTATTACAAGGAATGTTTTATTCTTTAAAAGAGTAAGAATAAATGACAGTTTGATTCAATCAGAAGATGAAGGTGGCAATAATGATAATGGTGTCATTGGTAATAGATTTCATGATCAAAGAGAAAAAGAAGAAGAGGAGCCGAATGATCAAGAAAGAAGATATCCCAGAAGGATCACTGTTCGACCAAACTACTACCATGAAACAACTGTTTGACATTTCTAACTGGACAGTAAGGTATCTTGGAAATGTAAGTGACAAATTTATTTCCTTTTCCTTAATCAGGTGCTATGTTAAGAAAAAAGATTCCTATTCATTCCAAAATATTTTTCAAATTCAGTTTTGATATTTCAAAGTTTTAACCAATTGTTATGTTTAAACAAAGAACTCTTGTTCGTTCTAAAATAGTTTCAAGTTTAGTTTTAATTTCAGTTTGATTAACAGAACTTTGTTGAAGGGGGTGATGTAGTGTAGTGACGTATGTAGTATTGTATATTTAGGTGCGTCACGTGATGTGGATTGCATGGGTTGGAAACCAAGATGGCTACCAGCTATGCTCGTTCCAAGTTCGTTATATACTTCGGCTACTAGGACGCTATATTAGTATGTACGCAGATGACACTACAATATCGCACGCCTCCAAGAGTCTTGCTGATCTACAACATGACTTAAATTGGGATCTTTCGAACTTGCATCGGGCTAAAATATCCGTAAGATCCAAAGCTAGCCTGATGCTCAACCATCGTTCGCAATATCTTGGTGTTCAAGTTGACAATCAACTCAAATGGGATGACCACATTGATAAGGTAAAGAAAAAGGCACTCCGAGCCCTTGGACTGGTCAAATATTCAAAGAAATATCTTTCTGCAGAAGTCCTGGCAAAAATGTACCGAGACTTAGTTGAGCCCCATTTGAGTTATTGTTGCTCTGCATGGGTGTAATTGCAGTAAGTGTAAAATTGACTGCCTGCAAAAGGTACAAAATAGAGCAGCAATGATAATCATGAGTAGTGCATATGATGCATCAGCGGCCTCACTTATCCAGAGTCTAGGCTAGCCAATTCAAAAAGAAACGGCAACATTGATGAATAAATCTTTGAATGAGCTTGCACCTGAATATATGAGTAATCTATTCACAAGATGTCCAGAAAGCAACGGTCGTGTACTACGTACAACTGATACCGATCTGAAATTGCCATTTTTAAAAACTACAATCCTGGCCAATAGAAGCTGGGACACAGGCAAATTTCAGTGCCGTCATGATGTTTCCTAAAATATCGATAAGAAAACATACGTTTAGAGTCTCAAAATCCCCCTCCCCCCTTCTTCAATGTTGAGAAGGTCGAAAGGCGTTTGATTCAAGCAACTTTGAAACGGGGGAAGCGGGGGGCACGTAATCAAACACCGAAGTAGTGCAATTTTATGATTTGTCCCAAGTATTTTGGCCAAGATTGTCTGAAAAATTGCTATCACTACCTATCATATATGTTTCTATGAATCCAAATCTACTTATATCAGACAATTTCTTTTACTATGAATGGATAGCCACTAACTGTGGGCTTAACTCCAGAGTACTTCAGATGTTGATGTTTTAATTGTTACTGGTTCATCCATCAGAACTATGACGTCATCAAATTATGCAAAATTTTCCCATAACGTTCAGCGAAACTTCTCTTGTGCATGAAACCTGCCAATGATTTTCGTTTGAGAACATCGCAGTTATCAAAGAGAATTGGAAAAAAAGTTCCTTTCGAATCAGTGCAATTTCTGCGCCTCCGCAGTGCAATTGTCTTGTTTTCAAATGTACCGTTAGCCAATTCTCTTACTATTCATTCATTTTCAATGACATTAAATTCGCTCCACCAAACTTGCATTCACCCTGGACGGCATTGAATGGTCTATTGTTCCCGATGAATTGTAGTCCAGAACTTTTTGTTGAAGAAGAATATACTTGTTGCATAGCAGCAAGGCGGATTTGCAACGTCTGGAACATTGAGAAAGGGATCAGATTTGTCAACGCTTCTCCCTACTTTAAACATTAATAACGTCGGCAACGTTTGCCATATTCTAACAAATTTTGTCTCATTCTGATGAGAAAAATTAGCTTTATTAGCCTATAGTCAGTATTTGCATCGATATTTTCGTGAAATATGATTTCTGACGGTTCTCAATAGAGTTCAAAAGAAACTTTACCGGAATTGATTATTTTAAGTTTTCTAATTTTGGAGCGACGTGAGAGTTCCCCCTTCCAGGCAATTTTTACTTGGTTTTGTGCATGAATAAGAAGACTTTGATGCTCAAATGTGGAATCAAGCGAATTTACCAAAAAAGCGTGACTTATCCCAAAGTTATGGGACATTTTTCTTTGGAGCGCCGTTGGGAGAACCGAAGAATTCACAAGAAACCGGACCTCAAACAATAACCCCAAAAGCTTTCTTGCAATGATAAGTCACTCTCAAGGAGCAGCGGAGTACACAATCTTACGATAGCGGAAGAAAGCTCAGAATCCTAATGTATGTCACTTTTTATAAGGGAATCTTCATGTGAGTGAAAATTGCAGCAATTTTGCCACGCCCATTTTTAAGAAGGTGCTCAGCGAAATTAGCGAACAAGCCTATGTCGGCATAGATAGCTGAGAAGCCACTTCTTGTGTTGGGGATGACGGTGTTAAAATTTCATGCAGAAATCTCTATGGGTTCTCAAGCTATGAGTTATTATTTGTTAACAATCATTTTCAGACAATCCTGGCCAAAAGAAGCTGGGAAAAATGCAAATTTCAGTGTCTTCATGATGTTTCCTAAAATATCGATAAGAAAACATACGTTTAGAGTCTCAAAATCCCTCTCCCCCCTTTCTTCAATGTTGAGAAGGTCGAAAGGCGTTTGATTCAAGCAACTTTGAAACGGGGGGAGCGGGAGGCACGTAATAAAACACCGAAGTAGTGCAATTTTATGATTTGTCCCTAGTATTTTGGCCAAGATTGTAGCACTGGTCAAAAGTTGTTCTCGTATCGAGGGGCCAGACTTTGGAACAGCTTGAGTAGGGAGACTAAAGTGGCACCCTCCCTCACTGACTTCAAACGGCTATCAAAAGACGAAATCTATGCACGGAGCCAGAGCTAATGTTTACTTTAATTTACTGGGTTTTACTAAAAGCATGGAGCGTTGCGGACGCCTTTGTTTTGTGCGGGGCTCTGTGTGGGATTTTTGCTGGGGGTTTCTTGCGGAGTGGAGGTGTCTGCAATGCTCCTTGCTAAAATATTGTATTAGGGCTATTTTGTTATATCGTATGATATCTAATAATTTGTGCTGTTTTGAATAATTTAATCTAATTTGTAACACGTCAGCTTGGAAAACAGTATTCATAGCTTATACTGAAACTTTTTACGTGTATAAATATTATAAAATGGAAAAAAATAAATAGAAAAAGAGCTCCCAATCTCTGCCTTGGTAAACAAACAAAACCCTCGTGCATGCTCCCTTCGATTTCCATTAAAATTGAGCACTCAACGTTGATGCAATGTATCGATACAACCAGCAGCCCTGGAAGTGTTTTTTCTGGCTGAATGTCTTAAAACTGAGTTGAAATTTATTAGGCCAATGCTTGTTTGTCAGATTAATCCTGTTTGGCGGGAATTTCAAGGGTCTAGAATAATCTTTAGGCCGCATAATTGATTTTATTTTGACAGTCACGTCTTTATTGGGAACCAAAAGCTAAAAGTAGAAATAAAATTAGGCACCCAAAAACCTCAGCTTTCTCTCCAGCCGAGTTCTTGCAAAAAAATGACTCTTAGAATGTGATCCTGGGGGCAGAAGCAGGGATGCCTGGGGCCTCGAGGCTCGCGGCCGTCATTATGGACTCAATTTGCCACTCACTCGGCATCCGTGACGTCAATATGCATATCATGTACTGTTAGGAAGGACAGCGGTTTCAAGTTAAATCATCGTTTTCATTCGTTTTTTCAGGTTTTTGAAAGGATCTTTATGCACAAAATGTTCGATATCCATGAGAAGGATTGCCATGTTAAAGCCAGACAAATAATTGAATCTAATTGAACCTATTGGCAATAATAAGGGACCAGTATTTTTTTAAACGCCGTGCGTTTTTTTACTCACACGGTATTAGAACACGGTATTACAACACTGTCATCAAATACTGACGTGATAAACAACTTAAACTCTTTGAAACAACTCAACTCTCAAGCTGGTTCTGCAAGAATCTTTTCAAAATTCATTTTCCACTAAACTTTTTTTCAAGTGTATCATTGATTTAACATAATTTTGGAACAAATAAGCATTCACGAATCTTCCCACTGACACAGCCAATAGACGATTTCGTTAAAGATGGCGGCGAGGAATTTTTTACCAAGATGCATTGCGTTCTAATTAAGATTCTTTAACGATTCTATGGGAATTCGATCAAAGAACGCAGTGCATCTTGGTAAAAAGTTCCTCGCCGCCATCTTTAGCGTAATCGTATATCTAGAAATGAGAAAGTGAAATACCTCGACAATATCCACATGTTTTGTTGCACACGAGTTCCATGCTAATTGTAAAAGTGATGCATAAACCATTATTAGCGTCCGTGTTACACAGAGATGCTGTATCCGTATCAAAACATCTCATTGACTCTATGATAGAAAGAATAAGAACTCCAAAAAGATTGATCAACAAAGAATCTTGAAAACGGCGCGAAAAAGTGAAGAGAATGACTGGTCCATGTTTTAATCTGGAATGCTCCTAAGGGGGGCTTACGAGTAGCGATATTTCTCTTATCAAAAATGATACCATTGTAACTGATGACCAGGACTTGACAGAGATTTTCAACGATCACTATGTAAATATAATAGAAAAATCCAGCGGTAAGAAGTCTATTAGCCTTGCTAAAGATACTGGCATTTCTGATGACCGTTAAATTATTCGCTTGATTCTTGATAAGTATAAAAACCATCCTAGTGTCATAGCTATTATTCAAAATCCAGAGCAAGTGCTGGACACCTTCACTTTTCAAGAGATAGAAAATCATGAAGTTGCGCAACTATTAAGATCCTTGGATGGCAGGAAATCTACCGGTGAAGATCACATACCCCCGAAGCTTGTATCTCTAGCTGCAAATGAGCTTACAAACACTTTAACCACGGCAATAAACTGTAGCATTCGTAATTCCCGATTTCCAAATGATGCAAAAAAAGCGGCAGTCTGCCCATTAGATAAGGGAGAGCAATATTCAACAGTAGAGAGGAACTTTCGCCCAGTTAGTGTTTTCAATACCATTTCAAAGATACACGAAAAAGTCTTAAAACAGCAACTGATTAAACACTTAGACAACACGCTTTCTGTTTTCATTGCGGCCTATAGACAGGCATATGGCACCCAGCATGTTTTAATACGTCTGATAGAAGATTGGAGGTCTAACCTCGACAACGACTATCTCGTAGGGGCGATTCTAATGGATCTTTCGGAAGCCTTCGACTGTATCCCACATTATTTGCTTATTGCCAAATTACATCCATATGGATTTGATGAAGATGCACTGGTCCTTATCTATTCTTATCTCAAAAGACGAAAACAAAGTGTTCGGATAAATAATACTTATAGTTCTTTTCAAGAGGTTATATCTGGTGTACCCCAGGGCTCCGTGCTGGGACCTATACTGTTCAATTTTTACATAAATGATTTATTTCTTTTCATAAAACAGGCAACGCTTTATAATTACGCTGATGACAATACACTTGCCTATTTTTCTAAAAGCATGCCCGATCTTGTTAATATTTTGGAAAAAGAAACCGGAGTTGCCTTATCATGGTTAGAAAAAATGAAATGATTGCCAACCCTGAAAAATTCCATGCTATACTGCTCAAGAAAGACCGGGCAGATACCAGCGGAGAACAAATTGACATCAATGGCAAAATGATAAAATCTGAGGAGACCGTGAAACTTCTAGGCGTTACGTTGGATTATAAACTTGATTTTGATCCACACATTTCGAATCTTTGCAAAAAAGCTGCCACGCAATTGAATGTTCTTAAAAGATTAAAGACTTTTATTGGCTTTAAAGAGAAAAATATTCTTGTTCAGAGCTTTGTATATTCTAATTTCAATTACTGTCCCTTGGTATGGTATTTTTCATCTTCGAGATCATTGCAGAAAATTGAACAGTTAAAAGAACGTGCTTTAAGATTTCTCTATAATGATCATACCAGTTCATACAACGAGTTGCTCTTGAAGTCAGATAAATGCACGATGCTTATTGCTCGTCAAAGAACCCTTTGCATTGAGATATTCAAAACAGTGAAACAGTTAAATCCACCTTTTATGCAGAACATATTTAAATTACGGTCTTCAAATTATTCATTAAGAAATCCAAATAACTTAGCCCATGTTAGGCCTAATCAAACAACATTTGGGTCCAACAGATATGTCTATTGGCCCACAGATTTGGAATGGCCTACCAAACGAGCTGAAATCTGCAGATAACTTGAACAGTTTTAAGAATCTAATAAAACAATGGGACGGACCGACTTGTAAATGTAGTGCCTGTCAGTGCCTGCCTGTCAGTGCAATTTAACGAAATTTTTTACTTAGTCTTGCCAGTGCAATTAAAAGTTATAAAAATATTTAATTTGTTTTCCGTTACGTATTCGATTTTGATTAGTTAACTCTGTATATATGTATGTATTGTATATTGGCAATAAAGAAACATACTATAAGTGCGGATGAAAAACGAACGAGAAATAGACAACAATTTGATGTTTTTTTAGCACACTAAGGCCTTTCAAGTCATTACTATCATCAGTTTTTCAGTCACACTCTGATGATAGTAATGACTTGAAAGGCCTTAGTGTGCTAAAAAACATCAAATTTTTGTCTATTTCTCGTTCGTTCTTCATCCGCACTTATAGTATCCATTGTATTGTATATGTGTATATATTGTTAGCTACAGTTAAATCGAATTAAAGAAATCTACAACAACAACAAGAACTAATTTCAGTTTTTCACTAATAACTGCTCAGTGGTCAGCGGTCAGTGGTCAGTGTAGTTCAGTGTAGTTCAGTGTAGTTCAGTGTAGTTCAGTGTAGTTCAGTGTAGTTCAGTGTAGTTCAGTGTAGCTCACTGTAGTTCAGTGTAGTCACATCAGTGTAGTTATAGCCCTCGAGTATACATAGGTTTAACAACCTCATGCAAAGCAGGCTCGATACACAGATATCATGTCTTGTACATATTTTACTCCGCTCTCATCAACAGAACTCGAAGACTATCTGAAAAGCTAATCAAAACCCAATACATATGCAACTCAAACACAATACAAAGACCAAGACCTATTCCCTTTACGACATTCTACACAACACATTAGCACAAGAACATGATCAAAATATTCTCTGTTGTGACAAAAGTATGTTTGTTATGTCAGGGCCTCCGACGACGGGGGGGGGGGCCGGGGGGGCCATGCCCCCCCCCACTTTTTTGCAAATCATACCGTTATGAAAGGCAGCTCATCATGTTGTGCTGTGGTAATTTTTTGTATCAAGTTTGGCCGCCCCACTTTTCTGATCTCGTCGGGGGCCTTGTATGTTCGTATTGTGCACAACAGGGGGTTCACACTGTTAGCAACAGAGCCCTACATACTTCCCCTCTAAAGAAATGTCGTCCTTGACATCTCTCGAGGACTTGTAGAAGGAGCCGCAAAGTCTGATCTTTTAGTGGTATCATGTTATGGTATTCGGCGTATTGCATGTTTGTTCTGAAAGTTCTTCATTCTTCATCTTGTGGGAATGTCACTGTAAGTCTATTTATATGTATGAATTCAAAAGTTATCTCTTTTTTCCTTTCTGTCTTGTCAGTTCAGAAACTCAATTCGACTGCAATGTTCTTGAGGTACTCAATGAACAGTCTGAAAACGACAACTGTTCGTATCTTGTTCAATCTTCAAAAGTTCAACAGGATGTCTGTATCGCTGAAAAGTAATGTAAGTCGCAGATTCTGATGTTTCGATTGTAGATTACAAAATATTTAGGAACGACCGAGATTTGCATGGAGGTGTTGCAATATACGTAAAAGAGAATGTTCTTGAGCCCTCTATCAAATTGAAGAGTGATTCCCTTGAAGTCCTCGTTCT
>REGL01001464.1:24058-36333 GCA_004194395.1 Aurelia aurita complex sp. Pacific
ATTTTCTTGGGACACCCAAAATGTCCCAAAAAAGGCCCTTCCCCCCTGTTTATTTGAATTTTCCGAGGTGAAACAAAATGAAAGCTTCAAAAATAAACTGATCATGAGCTTCTCTTTCAGAAAATGTATCGGTGTTGATGTTTCTCCTCGTACTTTTGGAGATATTCTCGATTGAAGTCAAATTTTGCCGTCTGAATGAGACGACAAATCTGACAAAGTGTCTGAAGAAAATTGTTGCTGTGGTAAAAGTGGACTTCATAGAACATTTTCATCTTGCTTTTCAACAAACAGTGACTATTTACGTTCTGGTAAAGCTGATCAGACAATCTGCAAGCCATTTTCCTAGCCGAAAAACATTTATCCACATTCTTTGCCACTAGAATGCTGGGTGTAACATTTTCAAAGAATTTGTCCAATTTACTCAGATTCAAAAATATATAACTCTGTGATAACACAAGATAAATGAAAACTTTAAAGAGCACATGGAAGCCCAATTATTCAGCTTTTTAAAACTGCATAACAAGCATTGATTTAGAGAATTTCAAATTTTTCGAATGTCTGCCTCTAACCCACTGTGCCCCCCCCCCAATTGTGAGGAAAACAATTACCTTTAGTCTGAGAACAGTAGGTGTAAACAATGCATTTAAGCTGAAACAATAGGNTTGCCACTAGAATGCTGGGTGTAACATTTTCAAAGAATTTGTCCAATTTACTCAGATTCAAAAATCTATAACTCTGTGATAACACAAGATAAATGAAAACTTTAAAGAGCACATGGAAGCCCAATTATTCAGCTTTTTAAAACTGCATAACAAGCATTGATTTAGAGAATTTCAAATTTTTCGAATGTCTGCCTCTAACCCACTGTGCCCCCCCCCCAATTGTGAGGAAAACAATTACCTTTAGTCTGAGAACAGTAGGTGTAAACAATGCATTTAAGCTGAAACAATAGGTTTGTCCCTCAATATTGTGTCCACCACGGATGATGAGCTGACAAGTAAGTTTCATTGGTACAAAGTTTCATAGAAATGCTTGTCCAAAATTGTCTCTGACTATTGTGGCGCAGTGGTGTAATTCTGTGACATTGCAGCCAGAACAGTCAGGCGGACATGGTCCAATCCCAGATAGAGCCCCACCATTTGAGTGTCATGACAAGGGGTCACAGACTTGATTAAGCTTGGCACTAAAATCCGCACGTTCACCTTCACCATTATAGCTTTTAGATTGTTTTCTCTATAATGAAGTTCTATTTTAGAGCTCTGAAAATAATTTTGTTTTGGCAGGAAATTTCCCAGCTATTGGTGATGATTTGGTCAATTCATACCATCTCTTCCTTTGCTGTCTTGATCTTATGTTCATTAATACATTGACATCAAAAGGAAGAAAAGAATTGCTCAACCCTAAATTTGAAGGTTTGTGTAATTCGACTTGTTTTACTTTTATCTTAGCATCAGCCAGTGCGAAAACTCGGAAAGTTTGGAAAATTTTTTCCAAACTTTACATGTCCGACTTTTCGTATTTCCCCTAATACTAAATTCGAAAACACGGAAAGAATTTTCTGACTTGAAAACGCGGAAAGAATTTTCCGACTTTTCGAAAACACGGAATAAATTTTCCAACTTTTCGAAAACACGGACAAACTTGTTCGACTTTTCATGTTTAAAAATCACCAGATAGCAGAAAGCAGAACGCTTGCATGACAACCTGCTTTGCAATTAATTGCATTATGAATTAAATGCAAAACGAATCAACACAGCTATGCATGTTGCCTGAGAAACGAAAATGAAATAAAACACAGGTTGAATAAGTCATCACTTTCCTCAAAATTCGGTTCACGCGTCTCCAGGATTCTAGACTTGCCCAAGTCTATCTCTTCAGTCTGTTCTTTTGCAATTCTAAAGCTCTCTTGATGGAATATTGGAATGGCGGATCCATGGGAAAGGTCTGAAGACTGAAGAGATAGACTTGGGGCAAGTCTATGAGGATTCCAAACTTCAAAGGAAAAAACCCAAGCCAATATTACAATAAACCTCCATAAGATAGATCTATACTAGACATACAGGCCTACATTCTCCTTATCTAAACGTTTACAACACCCTAGTCATCAAATCATCCCAACTTTTAAAGGCACACTGTCGTGGCTGCAATTGGCTGGTTGTGATGTTGAAATCCCTAACAAAAGACTTGGCCTCTGGATCTTTATAAAGCCTTTATGGTTTTAGCTCATACTTTGTTTTGAGAATAATTGGAGTCTGATCGTTATCATCTTCGTGAATTTACGGCCTCAAGTCTTGAATTACGGCCTCTAATCTCAAATTTTTTCCGAATGTTATCAGTTGTTTAATCGAATTGAAAGTTTCATCATTGTTGCCATCACCTTAGTAATGCACAAATCTCGCAATCTGATTGGTACTCTAGGAAGGCGAGAGTTTGGGCCTAGATAGGGTCAGTTTTTCAGAGTAATATTATGAATGAGTCTCTGTTGACCGAAGCGCCATCATCAAGTCAAGGAGCACGGGGAAACAAGAGACTCCAGGTCATAAGTCTAGCTTTTCCTCACCTTTGAGACCTCTTCAACACATAGTAGCATATGTTCTTCCTTTCCATCAAAGGTCTACCAGAAGATTTTAAGACCAAAGACTTTAATGATGATGATTTGCCATCAGCTATAGATAATTTATGCAAGAAATATGATGGTAAGTCTGTTTTATTAGCTCGATGTTGTTGTTTCAATTTCAATTTTGCATTACTCTTGCAACAGATATACTCACAAAGTTCTGCATCTAACATGGGACTCCTTTATTCAGCATTAAAAGTGAATTAATTTCATGTAGATTTAAGGACATCTTTGTTTCACATCAATTGATTTATTTCTTGAGTTGCCAGTGCAAGGTTAGGGATCTTGTTCACTATGAATTGGCTGTAAATGGAACATACTGTTGGAAATAGGGCTAGGTATTTCGGTTTTTTACAGATTTCAGATTTTTCTATATCTAAGTTTTGAAACCATTCTCTCATCACTGATCGTTCATGCTTAATAAATCCTTGACTGAGGCCAAGACATAATTTCGTCAAAGCCTCTTTGACACGTCGTTTAAATCTTACCAAATTGTGCGAATCGGTTGGGTGTCTCTTGGGATGCGATTTTGCGGGCGGGTGGTACATCTTTCCTGATTCACTGGTAGTTTTCATATCTTTCTATATTAATTGCCGCGGGGGTGTCATAGTCTTTTGCTCCCCGTGGTATAATCGTCCTTGTAGTGTTTCGTAACGTAATTAGTAGGTAGCGTCATAAGTAATTTGTCTTGTAAAATTTATAATGGAATATAAAAAAAAGCAGTGACAACAGAATTTGAAGACAACCAGAGCGATATGGCATTGTCAACAGTGCGGGACACTTATTGGAAGGCAAAGCTATTGATTCAGTCGAAAGCATTGGTTTTTATTTTACCCAACATCAGGCTGACCGCACCCCTTGCTCACCCTAATATCAGCCACTGATTGGCAAGCGTCTATTTTTCGGTAATAAGATAAGTTTGATTTGGATGAATTGTTCATTGCACGTAATAGCATAATCTCGACGAAGTCGTCTTTCCAACAAGTTGGGAATTAGTCATTATTAGGATAGAGTCAGCACCTTTCGGCTCATTTTGGATATGGTAGGAAACCACTTCGGCAAATGCACTCATTTTGAATTGCTGATCAGTGCGTGAGACCCTTAGACATACGATTGTTATCCTAGTTAGTGCTATTATTACGTTACTTTTACCACTCAAGGTAGATAATGTTACAGCCCAAAAACGGGACTTGATGTTGCTGCCTTGATCCTGTTTTCACGTCAATCAGGCGAACCAACAGTCGAACGTGCTTGAAGAGGCATCGAAGAACCGAAGAAGTTATCTTCTCTACCAAAATAACTAGAATTGTCCACCCACCTTTACAGCTAGGCAACGATGAAGTTAAGAGGGAAAACGAACACAAGCATCTAGGAATGATTTTGGATTCAAAATAAAGCTTTCAGAGTCACATCAGAGCAGCCATGCTAAAGGCAAGGCGAGGAATTGGGCTTATAAAATATCTCTCCAAGTATGTCTCTAGAACTGTCCTTAATCTAACTTACAAACTGTCAGGCCTCATCTTGACTATGGTGACCTGTTGTACCATAAATATGACCCTGAAATGCGACTAGGTTTTACTCAAAAACTGGAACAAACTCAATACTCTGCAGCACTAGCTGTGTCTGGTGCATGGAGGGGTACAAATAGGCAAAGACTTTACAATGAATTAGCTTGGGAAACCCTGTACAGTAGAAGATGGTACCGACGCTTATGTCATTTCTTCAACCTAAAAAATAACCAATCTCCTGAATATCTCTTCAATGAAATCCCTGCTGAACGGCAAACAAACTATGATCTTAGAAATCAGCGCATATACACTCCGTCTATTAGTAAAACTGTCCGTTTTTCTAACACATATTTCTGTAATGCCCCTTATGAATGGAATTTACTTGATAGAGATATCAGGAGTTGCAAGTCTATTGCTGAATTTAAGCGAAAACTCCTTTCCAAAATAAGGCCAACTGAAAACTCCGTATATAGCATATATGATATAGAGGGTGTTAGAATCTTAACAAAGTTGCGTTTGAAATTCAGTGCATTAAATGAGCATAGGTTTAGGCATAGATTCAACATCGTAAGTCCACTATGCAATTGCGGTACCGCGAACGAGGATAATGAGCATTTCCTCCTGCATTGCCCCTTGTTTGATCATCTTCGCAGAAACCTCCTTGGCCAGCTCTCGGAAATTCTGAGCTTGGATGTATCCAACTTTGATGACGATTTCGTTTGCTCACTGATGTTGTATGGAAGTTCTGAACTTCCACACATTGTCAACAGACTGATTCTTGAAGCTACTTTAGAGTACATCAAATCATCCAGGCGTTTTGTTTCAATAGACTACGAAAATTGACATAGCCCTTGAAAACAGGAATTTCGTGCACTGTATCTGTCTAGTTTATGCCTGTAGTGTTCTTGTCGTATGTCTGTGTCTGTGTGTACTTCTGTTAATTTTGCTTTTTCCTCTTTTGTTGGAATATAGTCGTAAGAGAGGGACGGCCTGGAGGCACTAAATTCCTAACTCTTGATAGATTCCTCGAGCCTGGACCTCAGAAGAATCTCTGAGTTGTTCATGTTGCTCGTCATACCTTAAAGCGCCATGCCAATCACAATGGCGAATTGTGTGCTCTTGGGCTGTCCCTCTCTTACGACTATTCTTGGAACGATTTATATTTGAATTGTAAGTGCCATACATAGTGGGAACTCGCTGACTGTAAGTCCTTTCCCACTATGGATGGCACGTAGTTAATTAGCCTTGTTGTTTTTGTAAATAGTTGTTGTTTTTAAATGAATAAAGAAAAAAAAAAGTTCCATTTGTTTTGTTTTTAAGTAAGATGTTCAAATCTTGCAGAAAATGAATCATTTTCATCATTATTCTTCTGAATTGCATTTATTTTATAGAATAGACTTTTCAGAAAATAAATCTTTTCTCTCGTAACTTGAATTTTGAGGAAAAGTATCAAAACAATGATTGTTTCTTAAGAATAAGAATATCCCTCGGAGAATGTAGCTCAAAATGGGATTGTTCAAGATTTTATTATACACCCTTTGAGAAATGACAATAATCACTTTAGTGCTCTAGAAAGTAGTTTGATCATTGACTGCAAGAGGCAAACTCAAATATTATTGCTAAGTATATTGACAGAATGTTATTGGTTAGCTAACCGAGTTTTTTTTTATATTATCGGGACACTCCGTAAATATTTGTTTAAGTCTTGCAGAAAACGAATCACTTGCATGATCATCTTTCAGAATCGTATTTCTTGTTTAGAACAGACTCTTTAGGAATTATGTCTTTTCTTTCGAAAGACAGCATTTACCTCGATATGATGTGGAGCCAAATCTCAAGAACTTCCGTTGCTCTCAGCAACACGTGGAATAGTTTTGTACGCGTATCTGCATTAAAATAGGCATTATGTAGAATGCTGGCTGTGTTGGATTTGCAGCCTTAGCATCAAGTTAAAATAGTTTCCAAAAAGACCTATGGTTCATAAATTTCATTCCAGGTCTGCCGAAAGAATCAAAGGAAATAAGGGAACATCACTTTAAGCCTTTCATCCGCAAGTTATTTACAAACAAAGTGAGTATAATTGTTTCTTGTTTCTTTGCTGATTTCATGGACACGTTGCTCTCATTCGTTGGGGGGGGGGGTGGAGAGGGGAAGGGCAGTCCTGGTTGTTTTACAAGAAGCACAATTTTCAGTGGAATACTGATGAACAGTTATGCCCAATGCGTTTAGTTTCATATAGATGGTTTAGTTAAATTAAATAGTTATTTTGAAACATTTGTCATATTAATATTTCAACGCAGCATGCATAGATCTGCATGGACAATTTATGAAGGAAGTTATATTTATGCTCAGTCATGCTGTCGATATTAAAACGTTAAAGATGATGATGATGAGCTGGTGCTGATGTTGATTCATCGTTCCTAAAACGTTTTCATATACCGTTTAGAAGCATAGTCTTGGCTGCTTACCAAAAATAATCTGACCAAGAACAGCAATCTATAATGTTAATGATATATTCATTAAATGCAAAACAAGGAAGAGAATACAAAATAATAGGATGCATTGATGTAATTAAGACTGAGGTGAATAAATCATTAACTTGATTCTGTTTTACCAGTGCGGTGAGTATCAATACCAATTATTTTCTAAAAAATGCACTAAGACATGATAGTTCCAATGTATTGTTGAGTTCCATATTAATTGTACCGGGTGAGTTAAAAGAATGTATAGACGATTTAAAGCCTGTAGCTCTCAAGCAGTTTAAGATTCTTATAAACTGAGTGATAATACCTTTTTAACTAACATCTTGAGTTAGGTAGGAGAATTTAATTTGTCAAAATTGCACATATCGTTTCTTATCACAAGCGGTGTCATTGGAGGGCTCAAGGTTACACATTTTCCAGCATGCGCACACAGTTTTTGGTGTTCAGCTGTGAGGCTAAATTGCTTGCGAATTTGATCAAGGATTTAGACCCGTTTTGAAAGATTTTGAGATGGATCATTTTTTGTAAAATGGCTTGTAATAAGAGAACGAAACGACTGATTTTGACAAATTAAATGTTCTTATCTAAGTTGATATGTTGGCTACACAAGCATTATCAGCGGACAGTAATCTGATAAATGGCTAAAGAACCACGGGCTTTCAAACATTGCATCCATACATTTTTCTACACACCTTGTATTGAGAATTTTTGTCAATCGTCTAATAGCAATTGAAGATGGAACTTGGCTGAATTTACAAGCTCACTATCTTTGGTATTTTTCATTTGATTTTGTTTTTTCAGGTACTGAAAGGTAATCCAGAAACACTGACAGGGCTTTTAGAGTCAGGAAATGTCGAGTATAATTGGTAAGAATATCATAATTTCGTTATCAAGATTCAACTTTGAAATATGAATTCCGTATAATTTACCCATGCATCACATTTTTTAAAAGTACTTTCTTATTGCAGAATATTTTGGCAGGCACTTTCTGCAGATCTTAACAATTGCCTCAAAATTCGGACTTCTTGAGTACAAGGGATGGCACCCATTGATCAGCTGAAAATCGGATTTAGGAATAAGGGAGAGATCCTGATAGTTTTGATTGTGGAAGGTTTGAGAAAGCCGTTTATCCGAAATTCCGAAATTTAGATTCAACAGCTCTGAATACTTTCTTCCATCCTCCGAAATTTTCACAGGTCAACATAAAAGTATTGCAGGAAAATTAGTTTTTTTCTTTACAGTCTTAATTTTTTTTGAAAGAATATTTTACCAAAAAATATGCAAAATTCTCACCACATAAATCGTTTCTTCTGAGTGGTTACAGGCATGGTTTCTGTGCTTGCTTGGTTTGCTATTTTCTGTTTGTCAATAGGAGTAAAAATGGACAAGAAATGATATGCGAGGCTTTTACCATTTGTGGATCTCTCCAGGTCTTAGCATTGCATTACAGCTGCCAGATTTTGAATTTATTTCTAGAATTTCTTCCTCCTTGTTTTTAGGAAACATATCAATCAAGATTATGACGAATATGTGTTATCATCTGGTGAAATTGACGAACGGCTATTCCTTGGAGAAGATGCAAATATCGAGATTGGAACACCATTGAAGTCATCGCAGGCTTCAGATGAAGTCGATGAAACGGGGAGGTACATTGCAGAATTCTTTATTGTCTTGAATGGAATCTCATGATGGGTAACAGAATTCCTGCCCAGTGGCTAAGAATTCTTGGGTGGGATTCTTCTCGTGATTCGGGATCGTTGTAAGGGGCTGGAAAGAAGTTAAATGTAAAAAGAGCTCTTTATTTACCGGGGGACAAGAAATGACTTGAACTGTTTAAAAATTCGTTATGGAAAGAATACTTCAGAAATTGGACTGAATCAAAGTTTAGTTGATAGTTGAGCGGCTGAAGTATTACAGTGATTTTTGTTCTATTTTTTGGGCATTGCAAATATTGGTGAAATTTAGTTTAAAAAGATCTGTAAGTTTGAAATGCGTAAAAAAGCATAAAACCCTTGATCAAAATTATTAACATTTCATCATTCAAACACATATCGTTGCTCTCCAGAGTTAAGAATCAAATCTTTATATGGACAACAATGTATATGATCTGATACTTTTGCAAAAATCAGTTTGAAGCCTCGAGGAAAATGAAAAGTATTTAGGTGTTGCTCACAGGGCCAACGCGAAAACTTGGAGTTTGAAAATCTCAGAGATATTTCTCCGAGATCTCCGACATCTCCGAGATCTCCGAGTTTTCGACCTGGCCAGAAAACTTATCCTTTTTCAGGCTTTTCAAGTAAAAGAAATTTTCATAAATTCAATTTTACCAATATTTTATAATGCCCAGAAAATACAAGAAAAATCACGAAAAAAATGCTTCAGACTTTCTGCTATCAATCAAACGTCGATTCATTCCATAATGAGTATTGTTCGCATTACAAATTCTCGAACATGACCTGAACATGAACATGGCTGACCTTTGGGCAAAATATAAACTAAAATAGTTCCATGATAGTTCCATGGGAATCCATTAATATCGCAACCACCTAAAACAGATGTAGATTTTATTTGTGTCAAGAAGAAGCGCAAAGGCGCATTCATCTTGAATTGACCATGAAGCAATGCCAATGAGACATTTCGTCGAAAAATGGCCTAATCAAAAATTTCTCAGGGGATTGCTTATCCAATCCTGTTAGAAATTCTCATGCAAGATGACTCTGCTATGTGCAATGGCCTGGCCTACGATTCTTCCCCTTCCAAATTCTCATCAGCTAACGCTTTTTCAAATGCAAAATTAGAGTTAGAATTACCATATATTGATATTTTAACTAATTCTGAGAATATGTTTGAATCCATGATACGCTATTGATACCACTGGGAACAAACCAGTTTTTATCTACCCTGTTGCCCTTGCTGTAAACATGTAAGAATTATATGAATTGATGATTAAACATATGTCAAAGTGGTAAGCAAATACAAACATAAATGAAAACATTGTGCAGGACATTTCTGAAAGGCCAAAATATGCGAGATGGAAGTGCAAATCTTGATAGGAATATTAAAAGATTTTTGGAATAGAAGTTTTAAAATTCATAAAATGATCAACTTTAAGGTTAATTGCAAGGCATCCATCTTTACAGGACAAACGCTGATAACAGCAATTTTGTAACTGTTAAAGTTTTCATCCTGTTTAAAAATTCGTTATTATTATTATTATTATTATTATTATTATTGTTGTTGTTATTATTGTTATTATTAGTATTATTATTATTATGATTGCATAAAATAATATTAAGAATAATATTAAAAAATAAAAATGAAAGAGGAAAATGATATTAAAGATATAAGAAGACTAAACTCAGATTTATCAAGGGTAGTAAGTTTGAAATGAAAGAGTATCTAAGGCGTGAAGAAGCCTCATCCCTACTGAAATTGAAATTAAACATAGTTGACCTAAGAGCAAACTACAAAGGAAAATACATTGATTCTCTTTGCAGGAGATGTGGGCCCCATAAGGAATATATTGAACACTTATGGGATTGTCCAAATTTCTCTCAAAACTCAAGATGAAATAGAGTTGTTTGGCTAAAAATAAGTCCGAAGTACTAAAAGTATCAGCAAAACCCTACAAAACTTTCTATAAAGATGGTTGGCTAAACTTTTAGCACCAGCTTGTGATACCCAGTTGTGGGGTAACTGCTCTGAAATGGAGACGAAGCTGCAAATTATTATTATTATCATAAACGAAGCTGCAAAAGGATATTGCTCGAAACTCTAGAATATCACAAATTTTTGAGTACATTGTTAAGTGTATGCGTTGTCCGGTTTCCAAATGAATAACATAAGCAGTCTCTGTATTAAGTGGTTGTGAATACCACATGCAGAGCTAGCTGGGAGGCTAATTTATAAACATGACGTGGCCTGAAGAATGCCAAGAGAAGATTCTGCAATACACGAGATAACTATCATGAGAAGGTTTATTGATTTTGCTAGTTTAATAGTTTGAAGAGAACGATAATTGGAACCTGCAGAGCATGCCGATTAAGGTAATTAATTAAATATGCAACTTGATAATTCAAGAAAATGAATCTTTGCTCGAGAGATCACTGACACTTAATAATACAAAACATCCCAAATTTAGAGATGTTTTGTATTTTGAAATTTATTGGTTTTAGAATTTAAACTTTGCCACGTGCTATACCGGGTGTCTCAAAAAAAGTATCCCCTTTGACCGAACAAGGGAACAATACGAGAAAATTTCGGGATTCGCTAAGTTCATAGCTACATTTGTCGATCTTTAACTTAAACTCACATACCTTGCATTTTAAAATCGTCCACCAAACACCGGAGATATGAGTTTGCAAGGTAAAAATTTGGAGTGCACCTGAAGCCAGAGGTTTTGAGAATGGGCCTAGCCATGATTTAACATCACAGAGACATTTTGCAAAATAGTTTTCAACTTTAAACTTTAGTTTTTACTTTTGAAAGGAACTATACCTTGAATTGCTTCAATAGTTCTTGAAATGAATTTTCTTTTGCTGAATCGGTCCTTGCATTGCATTCCATCCCAAGTGTTTCGTATCAAAGACAAGGAAACGGAGCACATGCACGTTTATTTTGGAGATGTGGCACGACTTTATCATTTTTTCCATATTTCTTTTGAATTTGTTTTATCAGGGTCATGCCCGTGCATCTTTTATTCTTTTCAAAAACAAAAAACAGAAAATTAAAGTTTACAGGTGCTTTGGAAACTGTCCATCATGACACAAATAATGGCTAGGCCCTTTTTCAAAACCTCTGGTTTTGGGTGCACTTTAAATTTTGACTTTGCAAACTAGTATCTCCGGTGTTTGGTGTACGATTCTTAAATGCAAGGTATGTGCATCTAAGTTGAAAATTGACAAATTTAGCTGTGAACTCGGAGAGTAACGATATTTAATCATTTTATTCCTATTTTCAATAAAAAGGGGGTACTTTTTCTGAGACACCCTGTAGAATTAAGCACAACATGTGGAGCATTGCCCTTTCATAGTTTTGTAAGTAGGTTATGCGCGAAACTGCGTTCAAAATTCATTTTCAAAGTAAATATTTTACCTTACTTAAAAATTGTTCAAAATTCTTTTTAGTTTCTTTTAAAATTGAAAAGCTTCCTGTTGTTTTTTAATCTATGTGTTACATTTTTATGCTGCTGAATTAAATATCAATTGATATTTTGTAGGTCACATCTCAAAAGAAACCTCCAGGAGCATTTCGAAAGAGTATGT
Source organism: Aurelia aurita complex sp. Pacific (assembly GCA_004194395.1). Lineage (NCBI taxonomy): Eukaryota > Metazoa > Cnidaria > Scyphozoa > Semaeostomeae > Ulmaridae > Aurelia > Aurelia aurita complex sp. Pacific. The sequence goes on from REGL01001464.1 coordinate 35,931, forward strand.
ATGAAGTTTATTTTAGATTAAACAATTCACTTTTTGTGGCAAAGTCTGTCGGCAGTCTGGTCAAAATCTACCAACACTTTTGATACGTTTGATCCATTAAAGGGGCTCCGCCACAGAATTTCTTTCGAAAAGGTGATTTTGCAAAAATTTTGATAGGCCACGTCACCCACATTTTAAATACTCTTTTAAGAATATAGTGAAGTGTTACTTTGATGATAAACTCTTAGATTTCAAAGAGGAGCAAACAAAACGTTCGTATGATGTAGCATTGCTCAGATATACCAAAGCTCTAGAAAGCCCCCGGGGGCCTCGTTTATTTTCGGAGACTCCAGAGAGAGGGGCTTATTGGGGCATATTTATTTGAGGAGACACACCTCCCTTCCCAGCAATTCTTTTTCTTTTT
>REGL01001464.1:45280-66473 GCA_004194395.1 Aurelia aurita complex sp. Pacific
TTAACGTTTGTCTCAAAAATTCACATTGATGCAATGTTTAATCACAATCTTTTCTCTGTTCTTTTTCAGCCGTCATTTGACAGACCCCAGTCTCCTTGCTCGACCATGGAGTTTGCCAGTAACAGATGGAAATTGGCTCTTGTGCTTTTTTACAAGGTAAGAAAATTGGGGTCAAGACCTAGTTTTGACCTAGTCTTGTAGACCTAGTCTTTGCGGCAAGGAAGGTATATTTTAAAGACCCGTGCGCGCTGTTGCTGTCCCATATTGCACTGTGAACGGATTTTCGGATTGTCTGAAAGTTTACGAAGCTAGGCCAGTGCTCTGTTTTGAGATCGTTCCTTCCACAACAAATGAAAAGTCAAGTTACAATGGACACAGGGAAGGAAAAGGGTCTGCCAAGACTCCCAGAGGAAAGCAGCATGGTCCTTCTTCAAGCCTAAGGGGAACTGTAAAGGTTTACACACCGTTATTGCTCAGCTTGTTCATACGCAGCGCACAAATGGTTGGCGTACAAAGCTTAATGGTTAGCAGAGGGAGGATGTTATCGAAAAGTGCATGTTTGAGTGATAATGTAATTGGCTAGTTGTCAGGATAAAGTCACTTACAAAAGCCCGTAAGCTTTTGCGCCATGCTTTCTTGGTCATGCCTGGTCATGCTTGGGTTTTGAGTACTCAAAGAAAAGCTATCACTATTCGGGTCTAAGAGCTTGGAACGAAATCCCAACTACTATCAAGGAGCTCTCTACTGTGCAAAAATTTAAAAATCACTTTGAAATACGTTTGAGGAGCTGAATTCAACTCAAACACGACTTCCAGGAAGATTAGCCCCACTCTGGAATTATGAATCTTTTTGTATATATCTTCTTTTTGGATGCCTGTATATTTTAAGTTTTTTGCTGAAGGAAAGAAAGAGTACGTATTAAATCATCTTCTGTTCATGGATGATCTAAAGCTGTTTGGCAAGAATGAAGAACAGATAGATTCACTTGTGAACACGGTTCACATCTTCAGTATAGACATAGGGATGGAGTTTGGTCTTAAAAAGTGTGGTGTTCTTACCTTAAAGAGAGGAAAAATAGTTAGATGTGAGGGGATAGAACTCCCGAATGGCGAAGTAATGAAGGAGGTGGAACAGGAAGGCTACACATATTTGGGGATAGATGATCTGGATAAGATCAAATAAAATGGAAGTTAACATTATATGGGAATATAAGACAAGGCTCAGGTTGATTCTTGAATCAAAGCTGAATGGTAGAAACAAAATTATAGGTATGAACACATGGGCAGTAGCTACCTTCAGATATGGGGCTGGAATTCTGGACTGGTAAGAATATGAACTGAAATGCATAGCCAGACAAGCAAGAAAGACGATGACGATGCATGGAGCGTTTCATCCTAAGCGTGATGTGGACATACTGTACTTGAAGAGGCATGAAGGAGGCAGAGGTTTGATCAGCATAATAGAACACTGTGTTAGAGGAGAGGAAAATAGCTTGCGCTTGTACGTAATGATTTCATCGGAAAAGCTAATCCAGGGGGTTCGTACATAAGGAGCGATTTGTAGAGAAAATACCATCAGTAAGAGTAAATTCAAACGACAGAAGGCTACGGAAAGGCCAGGTCAATAACGCGGAACATGAAAATTCCGCGGAACTGCGGAAATTAAATTCCGCGAGGTGGAGTTCCGCGTTATTGATTTTTGCATATGATCAAAATCAATAACGCGGATTAGATCTCGCGGAACTTTTTAAATTTCAAATATTGCGTTGTTTTGCCACAATATCAATGTCAGTCTGATTAAATATTGCTAGTTATTGCCCCTGAAGTGTTGGAATGCTTGTAAAACAGTTTATACCAAGAAGAATATTTTTGGCCTGTGTACTTATAGGCCCATCTCAAAAAAGCAACCTGTGTCCTTTGAAGATGAACGTCCAGTGTCGAAATTACTTATTTTCTGCTTTATTTTTGTGACAAAGTTTATAAAAACACCCCAATTCTTCATCAGATACCAAGAATAGCTGTCTCCACAAACGACTGGCCTATCCGGCGAGTTCCGCGAGATGGAGTTCCGCGTTATTGATTTGTGCATATGGTCAAGGTCAAGGCCTGGATATTCTCTAGCGTTGCTGTACGAATTGTTTGCATTGGAATTAAGCGATAACTGTTCATGGTCACAGAGGATGATCTTTAGCAACTTTTCATTTGAAAAATTTGATAGACCACGAGGCAACAATATCGAATTTACAGTGTTGAGAATGTCATGTCTTTCTGCATCATAAGCGTGGCAGAATAGGAAATAGTGCTGCTTATTCTCGACACCATCATTTATCTGGCACAATAGGCTCAAAGTATCTCTAACTAAGTTTGAATTTATTAAAATTAAACATTTATATTTGTTCCTGCAAAAAGGCTTCCTCTGTATGAAATTAAACTTTAGGTTTTGCAGCACGCAGAACTATTTGGAAAGTAAACCAGGATTTCTTTGCCATTTGTAGCGCAAATAATACTTAATTGACAGCTTTGATTTTAAATACATCTCAAACTGTCGTGGTATTGTTTCACAGGTGCTGGAGAATATCATGAAAACCGAAAAGAAAATAAAGCCAACAGTAGACGCTGGGGTATGTAGTGCTAATTGCTAAATTATGTGTAATGAGTTTCCAAGTTCTCTCTTTATTAAAGGACAAGTCCGGGGTTGGTATGATTGATGATAAAATACAAGATAATACTGCTATGAATGATGTATGATACTTTTTTCCACTATTTGTCGCCTTCTCCTTGTGAAATTACGTATTCAAATAAGCAATTTGAGCGAAGTGACTTCATATCACGCAATTGAAAACGAGGCTGTGTGATCGTTTTTTCGCCTCAATCGCTGCTAGCCTCTTTATCCATTACTCACATTGAAAATGGCATGAGAACACGATAATGAGGCTTGCTACGATAAAGAGGCCAAAAAACAATCGCACAGCCTCGTCTTCATTTGCGCGATATGACGTCATTTCGCTCAAATTGCTTATTTGAATCCGTAATTTCACAAGGAGAAGGCGAAAAATAGTGGAAAAATAGTATCATACATCTTTTATAGCAGTATTATCTTGTATTTTATCATCAATCATACCAACTCCGGACTTGTCCTTTAATAAAGAGAGAACTTTGAAACTTCATGGATGTGCACGCAAATTTGTTCGAATGCCAGACTTTTTAAAGCATATCTGTGAAATTACGATATTATGTGGTACATTTGGTACACTTGTGACAACTTGTTTCAACTTTAAAGGGAATCGACACGGTTAAATCGACCGCACGCCACATCTACTTGTACCGGTCAAATGAGATGACGTTTTGAAAGTGAGGTCAAATCAAATGGCGCGTGATCTACTCTTTTTTTTAACTCGCGTGTTTTATCAATGTCTATATCTTTTAAATGATGTGGAATGTATGGCTCCATTATGTTTAAATAATGCAATTTATATGAAGTTCTACGCAAGAAAAAATAAGAATTTAGCAGTTAATTGCTACAATGAATCTTGAAACTTGTTCAAACCCCAAAACGTCTTTACGAGTCACCCAGGAGATTTCTGTCTTAGTTGCAAGGGCTACTGAGGGGCAGGTATTACAAAAATCCATTTGCAACTTAATTAGGGAGGGTAGCCCTTCAGCATAAAAACTTGTTTTCCAGGGGCCCTCCACTTAAATTGCAATGATACCTGTTTTTTTACTAGGCTGAGAGGCTCTCCTAGATTTTCGCACATCTGTATGGCTGACCAGTTGTGGTGATTTACTTTGGCCACGTAAGATGCGTTGATGTGTTGCGCAGACGTATATGAGCTGCATTGCAAATCTTTCTCAAACAGATTGCACATTGCACCTGTATTGAGAAGCAAGATCGTTTAAACTCCTAAGGACTAATTTTTTGTTGGAAAACGATTTTGCACCAATAGCTGTTTTTAACTTTCTTTTCCTTCCTTATTTAGATCATCATCTGCCAAGAATTGTTTATAAAAGCACTGATGGCATGCTGTTTAGAAATAGTTATTTCGTCCTATAATTCACAAAAGTAAGCATCATTTTTTTAGTGCCTTCGATCTTTCGATCTACTCTTTAAAAAGATTTGTGTTAGTGCTCCTCTTAGCAATTATTGGCGAATACTTTCTCTTTGATGTTTCTTTGAGAACACTTATTATTGCTAAATACGAAAAGTGCGTGGTCTTCAGCGAAGTACCTTTCACTTGGTTTAAACTAAAAGTGTGCGAGAAGTATTTGACAAGAAAGTTTTGTGGGAGTTTCTTGGTGAAAAAGATTCCCGGGTAGGCTTTAAAGCCCCGTTAAAACGCTCTCAACATTGCACTGAACATCGCTCTACATTTGTAGAGGGCAAATGTTGAGAGCGTTTTAACACCATGTTCAGTGATGTTCAGTGACGTTGTGCGGTGTTCAGCGATGTTGAGTGAAGTTTGAAAAAAGTCAAAAATGTTCAGTGGGTCGACTCAACATTTCTATTGTTCTAGGTGTTGTTGAGCGATGTTGAGAGCATTTTAACACTCCATCCAACAATGTTCAGTCGGCGCAAGCGCACTAGGCATTACTTTTCGCGCCAAAGAAAGAAACAAACAAATAAACTTCCAGAACATATCGAGAACGTGGTCGAAAAGTGACGAGGGAGAAGTTTAATTTCATTTCAAAAGTCGCTATGGCAAATCGCTATGAAAGCATGGATTCAGCTGGCAGTGAGAGCGTCTCTTCTTTTCATCCACGCTTTCGTTTTTCTCTTTTTATGATCCTTTCCCTCGCCATCCTCCTCATCTATAAGCTCTAGCACCGTCAGATACTACAGATACTACCGCCATTTTGAACACAAACTAACACAAACTACTGTATATGGCGCCAAACCGATTGTACCCAAATAGAGGTTTGCTTCGTCTTGGGCCTCCAAAAGTGAGAAGTTACGTCGCTCAACAAATGTTCAGTCAAATTGTTGAAAGCGTTTTAACACCCCCACTCAACACCACTCAACATCGCTGAATATCGCTCTACAAATGTAGAGCGATGTTCAGTGCAATGTTGAGAGCGTTTTAACGGGGCTTAATAGTTTGAACGAAAAGCTTAGGCGGAAAATCATGGACAACTGGGGTCCGCAATTTTTTGTGACCACACCCTTTTTATCCAGGACACGCCCCTTATAACTTTGGAAATATCCTGTTTGCCCCAGGAAATACATTTTGTCATCAAAACTTCAAGTCGGCTTGAAACTCCAAACTCCAAGTCATTACAAGTGCCTCAGACACTTTCTCAATGGATCAGCACGATTTAGAACACCGATTTTTGAGAGAACTATGTGTGCTTATTCCTACCCTTTCCCCTGTTGCTCCGCCTCTGAGAGTGTTCTTAATAAATTTTTTATTCGATTGTTAAATATAATAATCAATCCATGATAGTGAAAGTATCACTTTTTGGTTAGAAGTGACATGTTCTAAACAGAACCACATGTTACCTAGATGCTGGTAAAAACGATACTATTTTGATAGGTATGAGTGTCAAATAGATCTGCAAATGGTCTTGTGGTAGAAGATCCTGAGCAACTGCCCATGAAAAGGATCATACAAATCCATCAACCAGTGTGTATACATTGGCTTGGGAGAACTGTAGAGACCATATGACTTATCAACACGTTTCGGTTAAACAGATTTCTGGACAGGCTTGAGATTTAGACAGAAAAAGCTGCGAACAAGCATTTCGAAATTCGCTGTTGTTATTGTACGCAAGTCCTGGACTAAGAATTCTCTTTGGAAAAGCCGTATTGCCAGGGACGTAGGAAGCATCTCAAACTTAGGGGGGCACGACACTTCAAGGGCACTTTTTCGTTAAGTTAAAGGAGCACTTCCTGAAAATAAAAAGGGCACTTCTTTGTTTGTTGCAAAATCTTGTGGGGCGCGTGCCCCCAGTGCCCCCAGTGCCCCCAGTGCCCCCGGTTAATACGCCTCTACGTATTGATATCCATAAACATACATGTCATCCTATTGTACCAATTCTATTTTGCTACTGTTTACGTTTTTGCAGAACCTTCCCGTGGATTCTTCGACCATTTGAACTTAGTCCATTTCATTTCTACAAGGTAATATTCGATTATAAAATTCTCAACAAATTAAATCTCCCCCAAAGTGATTGCTGATGTTTTCAAAACTATTGACAGTTTGGAAGTGTGATTTTTTCATACTTCAATTTGCAAGATTACAGTAACCTTTTTGGTGAAATGGAGAAGTCGCTAGCTATTGTGCTGCACGACTGAGCTCGAGTGGACTGAAAAAATGGTCCTTTCCAAAAAAGCAAGATACAATACTTAGCAAAGAACTACAGTTAAGTTCCACCTTTTTACCTTAGCCTATTGTTACGCTTGATTACCTATTAATGTTATTGTGCTATTGTTCTTTCAAAAATTAAGAGTTTCATAAGGGCGGAACTTTACTGTAGTTAAGGGGGAATATCAAGGCTGTTTAACAAAGACAATGGAATTGCCAAATGTATATTACATGTAAACATTCTCGTGGAGAAGTTTGCTTCTGGGTAATATGCGTTGGTTTTCTTCTCCCTTGTGGGTATAATATGAGATTTTAAAACTTTAATTTTTCAAAGCTAATGAGGAAAAGTTTACGGTCATTTGCTGTCAGAATAGTAAATTTGAACGTATTCTGTTGGGAGCTATATGTCTTAATAAAACAACATAGAACATGACAAAGCTTTGAAACTATGACAAGTTTTGCTCCTTCAAAATTGAAAGGATGCTTCGTGTGAATTGGCGCGAACGCTATGTGATCAGATATCACACGGTCGTGCACAATTGTAGTTATGCATTGGAAAAAATGGTGAAATTGTTGTTGCTGCAATTTTAGCCTTTGATGACGCCTTTTATCTTAATCTTCATCTTCATCACATCTATATGCAATCAGTAAATTACTAGTGGGGCATCATACTGATGTTGATCTGGTTATTGAATTTTAAAACGTATCATATATTGCTTTGAGCTGAAGTTAAAAATACAAGAAGTCCTATCGTATTTGGATGGAGTCAACGAGTTTGATTCCATTTGAAATCAATGACCAACTAGAAATGCGTCTAAAAACGAGGTTAGAAAATGCATTACCTCAATTTTAACGCATGTTCACTGTAATCTTCAGCGTTCTTATTATGCAGAGTAACACCAAGCAAGTGCTTTCAGATTTAGTGAAAGCTTGAATCCCCATGAAATTTGTTTCATTACATATGACCTTATCTTTGTTAGTTTTACGACCTCCTACTTACCATATTTGATTTGATATGACATATGACGGAAGTTTATTTTCATACAGATAATAGAAGTAGTTATCCGAGAAGAGGAAGGTTTGTCGAGAGATGTTGTAAAACACCTGAATAAAGTAAGGAGCTTTAAAGCTATTTTATTGGTTGAAAAGTTAGATATTGTTGCGTACGTCGCTCTACATCGCTTTTGAATTCTTGAATTATCTTATTATGAATGTATGCAAACTTACAAGGTATACAGTGTGCTTCGTATGAATGAAGATTGCACAAGAGCCAAAAGAACTTTGTCATTTTTGCATCATTTTGCTCCTCTACATTTGATAGAAAACTAATAGAATGCCTATAAATATTCGCAGAAAACTGATCAAGATATGATCTTCGAATATTATATGTTGTTATTTTCTAGCAATAAATATCTTATCAAATTGAAAGAGAAATCATCATTTTCTTTGCTCTGGCAAAGAGCCCAGTAATTGCTAGATACTGCAACTGTTTCATCATGCTATCTCTGATGCAACATTCTTCCCATCTATAAAGCTGTTTACCGCTTCAAAATAATAGATAATAGTGGGCCACGGTTTTCAGTCACCAAGCCAATTTCCAGAAATTGCGTGAAATTACATTTTGTTACGGAAGTGGTATCAAATTGCAATTTAACTTCTGGAGAACAAAATTGTGCAAACAGGGGCTAAGTTTTTTGGCTGTTTCTCCAATCTCAAGACAAACGGAGCATACATTTTTGGTATCCTATGTTTTAGCCTATTGCTTTTTTCAAACACACATCAATCACACCATTTAAGTGTTTATGTTACATTTATCCTCTACTTACACAGTATCTGTTAATGTCAGAGCGGGTAAAGCAAAGATCGGTCCCCGTTCAAAACGCTAATATTCCCTGGATGTTAAAAGCAATCACATTGGCAACTGCTCTTTTTAAAGCAGACATATTCAATTGCATTTAAAAATTTACCTATTTTAAATCGGCCAGTACAATTTGAATCATGATGGATTTTCTGCAAAAGGCCCCTTCTAAAAACGTGCAAAACGGGATAAAAATGATGATCAAATTTTATAAGATTTCCTGCCTGACAGTAATGAAATATTGTGTGTGTGAGCAATTGTTATGCTCTCAGGAGGATAAAGTCTCCCCGAATAGTTTTGTTATGTTCCTAGAGATGGAATGTTCAACCTCCCAAAGGGATAACACGTGCTAACGCATGTTCAAGCCATTGTTGTAAGTGACTTATGAGATTTTAATCCGTTTTTGGGGATTTTTGGAAGGGACTTTCTCGAGCAAAGCCCTCATAAATTTAGGACGGAGTGGCCCGTTCGTTTAAGCAACTTCTAAAATCTAATTGACCAGGTCAGCTTATAAGCAAGCTATTTACCAATATCAGGACTTTAGAATCTAGGAAAGAATAGTGATTCTAATGGAGCTTGTTTCTATTGCTCAACCAGTCGAAATACTGCAAATTTACCCATTCAGTTAACCATTGAATCATTTAAATCAAGATTTTTCTACTTGTTTCAGATCGAAGAAAATATCCTTGAGAGATACGCTTGGGAAGAGAATTCCGTTTTATACGAAACTTTGAAAAATGCTGGGGATAAAGTTCCTTCGTGTGAAAATGTTTGTGGTGCTCCTCCAGTGCAAAATGACGTTCCTCTTACATTCCCGCCTGGAACTATTTTATCTCCTATCATGCAAAGGCCTGTTTACAAAGTTTCTGGAGACAAAATTGTTGGATATCGTAAGTCAAATATTGTTGTTTTGTCTTTGTAAGTTTTCGTTGGAATCCTACTGGATGCAGTCTCGATTTATTGTCTTTGGGAAATTCTGATTGCTTACCTTACACTGTTACAACGACTGTCACCGGAAAAGACTCTCCTTAGAGTTTGAAAGAGTAATTATGTTTTCTTTTTATCATTTATAGATACGTATTACAATTTGTTTGGCTTATTTGGAACCGACATAGGAAATCTGCTATTTGCATACATGACTGATACTTCGAAGTCCCACCTTAAAGGGGCCAATTTATAAGAAACTCAGACCCTGAATTTCTGGAAGAATAACATCAAAACAATAGGCTAATCAAGGAAGAACTATAGGCTGACGGCGTTAGGAAATAGCTTTCTTAAAGGCAGGACTTTGGCATGATTGTCTCATTTTAAAGATCTTGTTTTGTTCCATTACCAAGAATAGTTAGAATTTGTACAACGTTTCCTTTTTGGTTTACATACTTACCTTGGTTGTATTTTGATTTTCCTACCTCTTGTAATTAACAAGCACACTTGAGTTGCAATCACTACTTGATCAATATTACATTTTTTGCTCCAAATGGATTCACTGTTGCTCTGGTATTGCTTTCTAAGTATGTTTTACCAAACGGAGCAGTGATAGAATTTTTTGTGGGTTTCTTGCAAATGGCTATTGGCAATCGTGTTTATGTTTAGCCGTTTTAGACTCACAGAAATTTTGCATGACGTATTTTTAATTTTGACTTTGATATTCCTCCTATGTTGCCATCATTGCTGTTGTTTGTGTTGTAGTTCTTTTCGATTTATTTTATGTCAATTTCGTAACACTTATCACATCATTCCAATTTCCCATCCTATTCCGTTTACCTCATGAATTGTTCATTGTTCAAACNACTGGATGCAGTCTCGATTTATTGTCTTTGGGAAATTCTGATTGCTTACCTTACACTGTTACAACGACTGTCACCGGAAAAGACTCTCCTTAGAGTTTGAAAGAGTAATTATGTTTTCTTTTTATCATTTATAGATACGTATTACAATTTGTTTGGCTTATTTGGAACCGACATAGGAAATCTGCTATTTGCATACATGACTGATACTTCGAAGTCCCACCTTAAAGGGGCCAATTTATAAGAAACTCAGACCCTGAATTTCTGGAAGAATAACATCAAAACAATAGGCTAATCAAGGAAGAACTATAGGCTGACGGCGTTAGGAAATAGCTTTCTTAAAGGCAGGACTTTGGCATGATTGTCTCATTTTAAAGATCTTGTTTTGTTCCATTACCAAGAATAGTTAGAATTTGTACAACGTTTCCTTTTTGGTTTACATACTTACCTTGGTTGTATTTTGATTTTCCTACCTCTTGTAATTAACAAGCACACTTGAGTTGCAATCACTACTTGATCAATATTACATTTTTTGCTCCAAATGGATTCACTGTTGCTCTGGTATTGCTTTCTAAGTATGTTTTACCAAACGGAGCAGTGATAGAATTTTTTGTGGGTTTCTTGCAAATGGCTATTGGCAATCGTGTTTATGTTTAGCCGTTTTAGACTCACAGAAATTTTGCATGACGTATTTTTAATTTTGACTTTGATATTCCTCCTATGTTGCCATCATTGCTGTTGTTTGTGTTGTAGTTCTTTTCGATTTATTTTATGTCAATTTCGTAACACTTATCACATCATTCCAATTTCCCATCCTATTCCGTTTACCTCATGAATTGTTCATTGTTCAAACTTTAAATGAAGCCGCGATTTTCACTACCTGGTCTTGGAATCGCAGAAAAAGCCCGAGCTAATTGAGTCCGCGAACTTTATGATTAAATGATTAAATTATTATATCGAGAGTCTCATTTAGGTCGTCTTCAGGGTATTGAAAATTTCAGACTGTCTGAAGCTGATTCTTAGTTCAAGATGAAAATGTCCGCTGTAACATATTCTACAGGGTGTCCTAAAAAATTGTGACCCATTTGTGTTGCTTCTGTGGAGGAGCTGTACGCTCTCTTGGCTCGTTCTTGAATAGAGCGTTGCATTGGTAGACTTCAACTTAGAGCTTGAAACCAGGATTGAGTCAATCTGACAAGAAGGGGCTGCTAATTCATAAGGTACGAAAAAAGAAGTGATTGCTCCAAAAACGGCATTGTCTTCGTTAGCCAAAAATGCCAAAATGAGGTAAATACTGCGAGAAAAGGGCAGGTCTCATGAAACATAGATAACAATGTTTGTTTGCATGTAGTACGTCGTAAGCATGTGAATAAAGTATTCTTTAATAAAACGACAATGTACTGAGAAATTGATCAAACACAACGTTTCGAGCTTTGCTCTTCATCAGGTGTCTCCTATTCTCATGAAACATACTCTGTGCATGCGAGCAAATGGTTGGGAAAACTGTGCCTGCAATAAATCACATGGGGGACAATAAAGATGCATGCAACTAATATGTGAGGATATTTTGTGCCAACGAAGGGTTCTATTGCTTTCTTGGAATATTTCCTACACTTTAAAAAGGGTTATCTGTATTGTTTACGGATAACACAATATCACGAGCTGTTTTTAGATGTAAGAAATTTTAGATACAATGCAAGAACCTATTTTGCATTATTTACTCGATTTTCACATTTTTGGAGAAAAGAGAAAGGGCTGTTTTTGAAACATTCACTTTCTTTCTGCCTTATTGTGCCATACGTCAACAACCATTTGTTCGATTGGCAAATGCTAGGGCTCAAACTCGAAGTTGAAGCCTATCCTATGCAAATGTATCAAGAACTGGACTATAGAACAAACAGCTGCCCCGCAGCATCCACACAAATGGGGCGCAATTTTTTGGGACACCCGGTACAGTATGAACTAAACCGACAATTCAATTCATTTTAAAAATTTTATAGAGTTGGTTTTGTGTCCATAAATTGAGCCAAACAGACTTTATTTTCTTTCATTTTTCTAGCCACAGTCATTGTCAAAAAGCCTTATTTACATCTCATTCTAGCCTTGATGCAATGATTTTAAGGCTATGTATGTAGATTGATATATTTGTTTTGTGGTCTCCTATTCTCCTGCACTCCTTTACTCCTGTTCTTCTGTGTCCAGTCTCCAAAAGCAATCCTAAGATCTGACAGATTCGGTTCTGTTTCCACGAATTTAGCCAACCAGACTTATTACATTTCCATTTTTCTAACTACATTCATCGTCCAAAAGCCAAAAGTCTGTCACAAATTAGATGTAAAGTGGAATTTGCCATAACGCAAAATTACCCATGCAACGCAGTTGATCATTATTATTGGCGGACAATTTCACCTGACATCTAATTTGAGATTATAGACTATATTTTAGATAACGTTGTAACTATGAAACATTTTAATGAAGCATTGTCACCCAGTGTCCTTTGTGGGCATGCTGCAATATCAGATTGCCTAAAAATCAAATTTTGCCAGAGTAGAACATATGGATCCACATTGCAGAACACAGGGCTCAACTGTTTAAAAAAGTCGGTGTAAAATTCTACTTCAGTTTTCTTTGAATTAAATAGCTTGGAAGGAACTTACGGTTTTTCTGTAAATCTGCCTTTTTTTGCTGTGAATTTATTGATCTCTTGAAAAGTTTCAGAATGGTGCCATGACGTCATCAAATTTCTAAATTCTAAACCAGAAAAGCTGCAGATTTCTGCTNTCCAAAAGCAATCCTAAGATCTGACAGATTCGGTTCTGTTTCCACGAATTTAGCCAACCAGACTTATTACATTTCCATTTTTCTAACTACATTCATCGTCCAAAAGCCAAAAGTCTGTCACAAATTAGATGTAAAGTGGAATTTGCCATAACGCAAAATTACCCATGCAACGCAGTTGATCATTATTATTGGCGGACAATTTCACCTGACATCTAATTTGAGATTATAGACTATATTTTAGATAACGTTGTAACTATGAAACATTTTAATGAAGCATTGTCACCCAGTGTTCTTTGTGGGCATGCTGCAATATCAGATTGCCTAAAAATCAAATTTTGCCAGAGTAGAAGATATGGATTCACATTGCAAAACACAGGGCTCAACTGTTTAAAAAAGTCGGTGTAAAATTCTACTTCAGTTTTCTTTGAATTAAATAGCTTGGAAGGAACTTACTGTTTTTCTGTAAATCTGCCTTTTTTGCTGTGAATTTATTGATCTCTTGAAAAGTTTCAAAATGGCGCCATTTATTAAATTTGAGGCTATGACGTCATAAAATTTCTAAATCCTAAACCAGAAAAGCTGCAGATTTCTGCTTGCCACCGTATTTTAGACCTTCATAAACTATGGTTTTCTTGAAGGTTATGTTATTTTTTCTCTATTGGTTTAGGATTTACGATGATTTAAATTTTTTCAACATTTTCCATGAATTTTTTCAAAAATAATTGAATTGCCACCATTTTGAAAGAAATCAAGAGATCAAAAATGTCCATGGCAGATTTACACCAAAGTACCATGAATTCTTTTCAATTCCACATTGCAGTAAAATCAACTGAAGGGAAACTTTTCTATCAGTTCAGCTACAGCAGTGTGAATCTATATTTTCCGTTGAGGCCAAATTTGATTTTCAGACAGTCAAAATTGCAGCGTGCCCGCAAGGGACCCAGTGAGACTATGGCTAATTAAAAGCTGTGTTCGTTTATTTCCTTCTGAAATTCTTCTGCACCACAACAGTCTCCGATGGTGACAATTTCTGACAGATTCCATTCTATTTCAATGAATTCAGCGAAGCGGACGTTATACCCTTCCATTTTCCTAACTACTGTCATTGTCTTAAGGCCTGATTTAAATGACATTGTAACTGCCGGGTGCGCCAAAATAAACTATGCACGTTTGGCAGGCCACAATAAATCGTACTCTGGGCCGATTTTGAAGATTTATGACTTGATCTTTAGCAGAAAGCCTGAATTAGATTCTAGGACTTTTTGCAAATTTTTCCGTTTTCATTTTTTAGAGCTAGAAGCAAGTTTCTTAAAATGTTCGTTTTCGAAAACATTGAAAATGTCGATCAAATTTTAAAAGATTCAACATGTATGAACAAAGAGAAAACATTTTCAGGGGGAGGGGTTTCAAGGGGGTTCGTACAACAGACTACAATTGGTCGATTTCTAAATCGCCAATCACCACGAACAAGTTCTCTCGTTGTCCTCTTTGTTCTTCATGTCGATTCTTTAGAAAATCTGATCGATTTTTTATCGTTTTCAGTGTTTTCGAAAACTAAAATTTTAGTAAACTCGCTTCTAGCTCTAAAAACTGAAAATGAAAAAAATTGCAAAAAATCCCAGTATCTAATTCAGGCTTTCTGCTAACGATTAAGTCATAAATCTTCAAAATTGGTTCAGTGTACGATTAATTGTGGCCTGCCAAACGTGCATAGTTTATTTCGGCAAACCCGGTATAAATAAAGCATTTTAAAGGATGTATGTGCTCGTTAATGATATATTTCCCTCTTAATTCTTCTGTAGCACAACAATCCCCGACAGCAACCATTTCTGACAGATTTGGTACTGTTTCCATGAATTCAGCGAAGCGGACATTATTCTCAGCATCTGCGTCGCCGAATTCACCAAATGTTCCAGGATCTGTGACAAACATGAATGTATCACCACAAAAAGCAACTGTCCTCGGTACACTCAGTGGAAAATTTGTCATCCAGCCTACTAAAGGTACTGCTGGTATGTATTCTTAAAGTTTACAGATATTTTACAATAGAAATGATCTTCTCGACAGTGTAAATGCTAGATTGTTGCCTAATGGTTTATCGAACCTTTCAAATGAGGAGCTACTCTTTGTCCAAGAAAAGTTATCGTTTAACTCAAATGCAAAAATTCGTACCTTAACGCTAAAAATCGCTAAAATATATCGAGATGTCGAAACAAGGTGAATAGATCGGAAATGAAATCTGACAGAATATCCTCTCTACTGTAATATTTTCTTTCATGTTTATTTGCAAATTGTTTTGTAGTTATCTGAGTTTCTATGTTTATTGTAAATTTTCTCTGTTTCCATGCTCAATTGTGGATTGTGGTATCGTCTTGTAACTTCACATCTGTTTCTGCAAAGCTTTGTAAGAATTTGAANATCCCCGACAGCAACCATTTCTGACAGATTCGGTACTGTTTCCATGAATTCAGCGAAGCGGACATTATTCTCAGCATCTGCGTCGCCAAATTCACCAAATGTTCCAGGATCTGTGACTAACATGAATGTATCACCACAAAAAGCAACTGTCCTCGGTACGCTCAGTGGAAAATTTGTCATCCAGCCTACTAAAGGTACTGCTGGTATGTATTCTTAAAGTTTACAGATATTTTACATTAGAAATGATCTTCTCGACGGTGTAAATGCTAGATTGTTGCCTAATGGTTTATTGAACCTTTCAAATGAGGAGCTACTCTTTGTCCAAGAAAAGTTATCGTTTAACTCAAATGCAAAAATTCGTACCTTAATGCTAAAAATCGCTAAAATATATCGAGATGTCGAAACAAGGTGAATAGATCGGTAATGAAATCTGACAGAATGTCCTCTACTGTAATATTTTCTTTCATGTTTATTTGCAAATTGTTTTGTAGTTATCTAAGTTTCTATGTTTATTGTAAATTTTCTCTGTTTCCATGCTCAATTGTGGATTGTGGTATCGTCTTGTAACTTCACATCTGTTTCTGCAAAGCTTTGTAAGAATTTGAAAAGAGAGAGACGTTATGCAATTGTTCGAAGAAGTTGTATGCGAACCGAAACATCACTAGGATTATAATGCCCCGTTTACATGAATCCGGGGTAGTATCCACTCTGGGTCAGCTCAATTCACCTCATCGAAAAAAGGTGCCGTTTACACGAGTTCAGGGCAGCTCGGTGGCATGGTAAAAGGCCAGTCTGGGGCAGCTCTATGAGTTGCATTAGTTAACACGTGGCAATTTGTAGAATCGTAGAATTGTGTGTAACTGGACTAGTGTAATTTGATTATTTACAAACATCCAAAATGACAAATAAACAGGGTGTCAAAAAAGTTAATACGGAGGAACACACGCCTAAGGCTATTGATTATTTACGTAAAGAATCCCAGAACACAGATATATTGCAGTTTCGCTGCGTTCAAGACAACTTGATCAGCCTGGTGTTGACAAGAAAATAGCATCATACAAAAGGTTTCAAAGGAAGTATGCTCAAGAAACAATTTGAGATCAATGGACAATAGCAACGTTGAAGAATCATATTGGGGAATCAAGAAACTGCACCTAAATAGAAACAGTATTTCGTATTTGGCTGACAATGGTATACATGATATTTGGCTCCCTGAAAATACAACGAACACATGATGTGGAGAAAATAGAAATAGATGTTTGCTACAGATCTCTGCTGTTCTTCCTTAATTTAATCTGTTTGCTTTTAAGGTGGTCGAGTTCCTATACAGTTAATGATTGCAAGCCCAAGTGCGTCGCCAAGCAAATCCCCTGCTAAGTATTCAGACAAAGGAAGTCCTATGAGCAAAGGAGCTTCAAGGACTGGAAGTCCTGCTAAAGCAAAACCAAAAACAAGCGCACTCGGTCTCTTCTTTAGAAAGGTAGGATATGACTTTGCGTTGATTTATCTCATTTTGCCATAGAGATCAGATAAAAAAATGTGAAGACGTTTCTGGGAACAGCAAAGAAAACCAAGACAGTTTGTGCGAAAATTTTCGATATCTGATGATTATTCTTGATAATGTTTGACGATTGGCGGTTCTGGAAAGGTTTCTTTCAGCTCAGGATAATCATTTACCATTCTTTCATAGTTAATGTGTAAGATACTAGGTAATCCTTTAAATTTCATATGCCAGTTGACAACAAATGGTACCCTTTCTGTTGATGTTTTTGTTTACTTTCTGTCTCTCTTTTCCACGTCCGTTGCCATTTGAACAAGTTTTTTCATAGAATAACCTCGATTTACATGAAAACGTATAAAGTCAGTTGCATGTCTACAATAATCCTGGGCTAGGCTACAAATTCTACAAATTATTTTGAACTGCGAAAAGCGTATTCCCCTGCTTTCAGGAAAAACCGTTACAAGGCCTAGAATTGTATTACCGATTTTACTGAAACTATCTTCATATGTAAGTTGGTGCTTCCCCGTTGCAACAATGCACAATTCGCGTACATCTCAGCATACGCCAAAAGTGTATGATTTCCTCTGTATTTATTTGCATTAACTGAGCAATTTATATCTTTCAGGTGTATCACCTTGCTAGCGTCCGAATGAGCGACTTATGTTCAAAATTAAACATTTCAAGCGATCTTCAACAGAAGTAAGTATTAGATTAACAACCAAGTTGCCAACCACCAAGAGCGAGCTAGCTAGCTACCTGGGTTTTACAGCAACTTTTGTGGCTTGCTTTATATTTGTTCATGACTTGATCGATGGGACATGGAATTCTCTTTGCCTACAGTCGCTAATCGCTTTGTTCTGCGATGTCAATCAAAACCAACGGATCATAGCGTCATATTATCTGCCCCTCGTTCTCCATACGCAAAGATAAGTCGGCACTGTATTATGTGCATTTTGCAACAATGTTTGTGTATCCTGTATCTATTAACTTCTACATTAAAAAGTTTTAAATTTATGCGCTAATACGAAATTCTTGACCACTAAAGAATTTTTGGCACTATTATATGAAAATTTGCTATGCGCATACTAAGCGGTTTGTGTTGTACATGAAAATATAAAGCCTGAGGTCTTAAGAGTAACTACAAAACCGGTTAGTATGAGTTTTATTACCTGATAGCTTCTAATTTTGAATTACATCATTTAGTCAAACGCATTTTGTTACTGTTATGTCGCTTGTGTTTATTGTAAATCTCATAGGCCTAAATCAGTTGATGTGGTGACAAAAACGCGTCCTTGTATCGTATTATACAAGGCTACGGGAAAACCGCGGGAAATGTGCGNTACATTAAAAAGTTTTAAATTTATGTGCTAAAACGAAAATTCTTGACCACTAAAGAATGCTTGGCACTATTATATGAAAATTTGCTATGCGCATACCAGCCGGTTTGTGTTGTACATAAAAATATAAAGCCCGAGGTCTTTAGAGTACAGACCGAGGGTTTTATATTTTCCTGTACAACTACAATACGGTCAGTATGAGTTTTATTACCTGATAGCTTCTAATTTTGACCTACATCATTTAGTCAAACGCATTTTGTTACTGTTATGTCGGTTGTGTTTATTGTAAATCTCACAGGCCTAAATCAGTTGATGTGGTGACAAAAACGCGTCCTTGTATCGTATTATACAAGGCTACGGGAAAACCGCGGGAAATGTGCGATTAAACAATGGGATTGGCGGGATTTTTTTATTGCCTCGTTTTTGAAACGTCAGTCAGGTAATGAAATAATGTAATGAACGTTCTTATCACTCTTATATAATCCTTTGATGATTATTTTGTTTATTGCAGAATCTGGACATGCTTCGAATATGCCTTGGTCAATCGAATATTTTTAATGAAAGATCGTCACCTGGATCAAATGCTCATGTGTGCTATTTACGTCATGTGTAAAGTGACAAAAGAGGACAAAACATTCCATGATATCATGAGGTGCTATAGGCAGCAGCCGCAAGCAAATAGTGACGTATGTATTATTTTGAAACCATTGACATCTTAGCTCCTTTTATTATCTGACTGAAGTTGCAAATATATTAGAGAAAGGCGATATTCATTGAACTTATTCTCTACCTTAATGAAAACATGTTCCAATGGATAAAGACCGGTAATTTTCATTTTGATTTATTTATAGACAATATCCTTTCAGCTATTATTTAATGATACAAAAATATGCGGTTTTGTTTATATGTTAAACAAGAAAAAGCGCCGAAGGATAATGTTAGAAGCTGTTCTTCCAGGGACTCTTGTTTTAATTGGCTTTCAGCTCATCAAATGTGTTTTTGTTTTTTATGGAATTGGCACGAGGTAGGAAACTCCCTGATACCTAAAGAGATTTCATTCCAGACCTTGGGAACTGAAGAGGAATTTTGTTTGGTATACTTTACATTGTACTTCGGAATCTGATGGTCTCTAAAGAGTCGCATGAACTGGAGTATCGGCATCTTTGTTGGAATTTATTCCAGAGATTTTCTAGGTTGAATCTGTTCATGATCTTATGGACCATAACTGCACGATCAGACGTGACAAGTTTTGACGAGTCGGGAAAACTTGGAAAATGACCCAAGGATAACATCTGCCCTATGGTTTTGTTGCCAGCGTTGTTGTCATTACTATTCGCAATGGCTGTTACAAGAATACCGCCCTTCATTCCGTTGCTTCTTGAGCAGGAATTCAGTGTCTGAAGTAAAAACTAGGCCATGAATGAACCCCGCCATTCCCATAGGCTAATCCCAAAATGTCTGCGGTTTTCCCGTAGCATTGTACAACACGACACAAGGATGCATGTTTGTCGTTAGTAACATATATAGAATATAATTAGGAACCTATATAGAATAAATTTAATTGCACTATGAACAGAGTTTTTGTATGACGTTTTGGACTAAACCTGAAGTAATGTGATTTACGATTTATGAGACTCACAGGGAACTGTTCAAAATGATGGCCTCGTTTTTGAAGTCATGTTCCGATTTAGAATATGGCCTTAACGCTGTGGTTCTTTCTTACAAATAGTTGGGCCAAACTGCTTTAAAACTTTATGTATAGTGATCAGAAGGTTAAGTAACTGTGATATTGTTGCCTCATAGTTTAATAGATCTTTCCAATGAAGAGTTCTTGAAAATCATATCCTGTATGACTATGAACAGTTATCGCTTGATTCAAATGCAAAAATTCTCACAGCAAGGCTAAAATATATCCAGGCCTCCAAACGTTTGAATAAATCGGTAATGACAACTTTTTAATATCCCCTCTCCTGAAGTATTTTCTTTCTCATTTATTGGTAAAATTGCTTTTTGCAGTTAACTAAGTTTCTATGTTCATTGTAAATTGCCACTGGGTTTCTATGTATTTCCATGCTGCATATGGTGTCGTCATGAAACTTTATTTTCATTTCATTTATGTCTGTCTCTTTAAATTTTTATGATGATATATAGAAAATGAAGGTTGCCAGCTGATATGAGTAACGTGAAGTGAATCAGATGGCACCGAAACCTCATTTTTTATTTTTATTTATTTTTTATCGTCATCAAAACAATTAGTACACAACACAAAAAAGATTACTCGCTACTATGCCATCTAAAGCAGGAAAAGACACAAAGTCATATAGTCCCTACTTTGGATAACACTTACAACTAGATATAACATCAATCAGCGAGTGTTGCCGATTAGTATTTGTACCAAATGCGACTGTAGCGAGGTCAATTTTATAGAAATTAATTGAATGATTATCGCTAAGGAAACGTGTATTATGTTTGAATTTACAGTTGGGAAATGGTTCGAAAGGTAAATTTTTCAGAATATTGAGTTACTCCCCTCCGCCGGTTTCTAGTTCCTGAATCCAAGGCTCTTGGTTCCGTAGTTCTGTAGGCATGGTTCCGTGGTCCGTAGTATTGAGTTCTGCATTCTCAGAAATAAACCTTTGTCGTCCATTGATGTAGTTAGGTAGTTAAGTAGGTAGGAAGAACTCATTATCTTTTGTTGGAGAACTTTTGTTGTTGTTTGTTGGATAAATGCTCACAAGCCGCGAGCCCGCGAACGGCAGCCGTGAGCTGGCCCGTCTACATAGTCAGACGGCAGACAGACAGACAGCAGGCAGGCTAATTTCGCTCGCTGATTGAAGAAGAATAGTAGAAGGCAGCAACTATAATACTTTAGCACACAAAAAGGTACAATGCAAGGTAGCTTGGTACCAAATACCAAATGATGAAAATTAAGATTTTCAAATTTTTGCATCCAATCCGGATAGAAAATATACAAACCTCATTTTTACTTTGGCAAGCTTTTCAGAGGAAGGCAAATTGCCAAATTTCGCAACGTTGTTTGAACATCAAAGGCACTACCTACTTATCTATCGACGTGTATGTGATCAACAACGACAACGAAATAGCGAGAAAGCAACCTATATAGAAATGTGTGCTTTAACCTGTAGAGAAACAGAGTGACAAAGCAGACGTTTGTTTTGCCAACATCGCTGTGTTCTTGAGTGAGTCTTTTCT
>REGL01001465.1:0-19417 GCA_004194395.1 Aurelia aurita complex sp. Pacific
GTAGCAGCCATTCCTTTGTCCACTTTGTACGATGTTTTCTTTTATTTTCGTGTTTTTCAAGCACCAAAACGATTATTATTGCTGCTGACGCAACTTCTTCGTCCTTTTTCTGCTAAGTTTTGGGAATTTGATAAGGTATGCACTTCGATTAAATCTGATCGTGTAAAAGCTCACATTCAATTCGACAAATCTGAAGCAAGAACTGATTCGACAAATCTAATTCGACAAAATCTGACCGTGTAAGGCCGGCTTTAGATACTAAAAGACGATATTTGTGAAAGAAAAATGGTAGAAATTGGTTCTAAGTGTTATTGGCTCCATAATAATCAATAAAAAATACTCTTACAAGGATAGCTCTAACACTAGAAGCATTGTTAGAGAAAGTATTTACTTTGAGGAAATGTATGGAAGACATCCCCAGAAAAACAGATAAATGCAATCACGAGAAGGCAAAAAAGTAGAATAGAAGATCCGATAAGGACCAAGGAAGGATGAAAGGATTAGGAAGACCAGACACATGAGGCTGCAAAACCTAGAGACAATTAAGAGTTATATGAGCACAGAATGTGAAGTTTAATACAAAAAAATTGTTACCAAAAACACTTCCGCAAAGTTTACAAATTCTGCCTAATAATGTGGAGAATAAGGGCAGACGTAGCTCAATAACCAAGTAAGATAAACAGACCAGGTGTTTTGTGCAAATAGCTTGCTAAATTGACTATTGCATGCAATAATATAGTAAAAGTATTGATCGTCTTTCATGCTTAAATTTTGCTTGTATCCTTGCAAAACGTTACACATTACGCTAATTTTTGATAATTATTGACAAAGTACTTGATAAAAAATTGGAAAAATTAGAGAAAGCTAAGTGCACTAAAATAGACCCCAGGGAAGATATTGGTCATGGTAAAACTTCATGAAGCCACTGGGTTTCAAGAAATCTTTGTAAAACACAGTATTATTCTTTTATGATATTTTGTTGCAATCGAAACATCTAATTAGAATGATTTAAACTTTGTTCTTAAAAAATTCCTAAAGAGGATACAAGCCATCTATTTCGTATCAATCAATGGCTCTAGATTGCTTATCTTAGGGTTTGGAAAATTATAGGGTTCCTACCTTAAGGGGCAATGCGGCATATCTGCAACAAATTAAACATGCAGCCATTTTTTCTTAGCTTCGATTTGAAGGAGAAAATGTTCGATTGTTCTAAGTTGTTCACATCGTTCTTACCACATTGGTATCAAACAATAATATTTTTGTTCCCAATGATCAAAGGTTATCTTAACCTTTGACTTTTCATGGAAGTTTCCAGTGACCTAAAGTTTTAGAAATTTCGAATATTTCAAATAACATTACTACGTTTTTTCAAACATCACAACAACTTTGTATAGGCTATGTTGTTTTTAGAATCATTGCTTTTCCCTGCTTTTTCGACGCTGTCGAATCAATTTGTTGCAAATATGCACCTCGACAAGGGTAAATAAAGACACCGAAAGATTGGTTAATCTTGGACCTTGGACCTTTACCCTGGACGTTTACCCTGGACCTTTAACATACAAACATATCCACGAGAAAGTTTTCTCCATTGAGGGGCAATGTAGCACATCTGCAACAAATTATTTCCCACAAATATTTGCGGAAATCGTAATTTTGTTAGTACTTGATTTAGTGCCTAAGTTTTCTAAAAACATCGATCGAACATGCTACAGATTGGGTTACAGGAAAATGAGAAAATTCTGCCAGCTGAGCATAAGACTACGAATCTCCAGATCTGACCCATAGATCTATTATCAAACAATATTTGAATTTCAAGATTTTGTCTGTTCTTTTCACGTAGGATTTGACAGAAGTAAATTGGACAGCATCAAACTAAACGACATAGATTCGAAAGTTATAGCAATCCATTTTAATATGGTTCAAAATCCAAATCCAGAACAAGGGAAACTCTATCTAAAACTTGATAATTCAGAGAAAGTACATAAAGGGACAATCGCTGGAGTCAGTGTCTTTTATGGCTCCCCAATAAATGATGTGATCACGTTTGATGCAAGGCAAAATGCAGTTATAAAGGAAACTAGTGGCAGGAATAAATACGTGATGCAGCTGGAGGACCTTAGTGCACGATACGCCCATACCATTGAAGATGACTCGGATCAAACGGCAACAATCAAATTCAAACCAGGAAACATCGAAGGAAGATTCACGAAGGAAAATTTGAGGTTCTCAAAAGAAGCTAATACGATAGTAGTCTACAACCCAGTGGATGGTGGGCATAGCCATGGAAAAATCATGTTAAAGAGAAAAGATGGCGATTTGGGGACACATTTCAGGATTAAAATACCAGCAACGAGAAATTCGAATGCATGGACAGGTAATCTCGAAGAACTGGCAGAAAATGTAAGTTGGCACAAATGATGGATTCGATTTGCTTGTTTATGGAATACCGTACAAATATTTCATGAATAGACATTTCACGGTATATACTGAGACCAGGGACAAGTGCAATTTCTTTCTCCTGGATCTTAACCCTCCTGATGAAGAGCCTTCTTCTGGAGAGGTTAACTACAATGTTGAATTCTTCTTCCCAAACAGCTACGTACAAATTTCAAATTCGATGATGGAGAAGTTGAGAAATGAAAATTATGTCCTGAAATTTTCACGCAACTCCAGGAAGCATATCTTCACTTTCGAAAAGCGTGAATCGAAAGACAGCGACGATTACATCTATAGGATAACTTTAGGAGTAGAAACAGCTTATCAAATGAAGGCGATTGTGGTTGGTGATATGGGAAGTCAAAAAGTGAGTAGGATTTGTTTTTGAATCTGCAGGATGTTTCAAAAAAAGGCAACCCAACGATAAATGAGAATGTTAATAAATGATCAGATTTGAGTAGCTGTAATGTATACCATCTGAAAGTAGAACCTTCTTCTTTCTAATAACATGCAGTTTAGATCCATTGATGGGATCATTTATCATCTAAATGATATTTTATTATCAATGGCCAATGCCAGATCAAGGGTGTTAGGACACGGATATTTTAATTACGTATTTATTTACCTTGTTTTGATCTTCATCTTGTTTTCTTGTCTTGTTTTCTTCTCTGTTCTGTTTCCTCTTGCTGATGTAAGTGCCTCGTGTTATTTGAATATATCTTCCTTGTATTCCTATGTCTTAGCGCGCCTTCGTAGAAGAAAGGTTTTTACACCACAGTGCCATATTAAACACAGGAATACAAGGAAGATATATCAAAATAACACGAGGCATTTACATTAGCAAGAGGAAACAGAACAGTGAAGAAAACAAGACAAGAAAATAAGACGAAGATCAAAACAAGGTAAATAAATACGTAATTAAAATATCCGTGTCCTAACACCCATGGCCAGATGAAACATGCTGCAAGAGCAAGATCAACATCTTTTTTACCGCGAAAAAATTAAGAAAAGGAGTATTTCAGAACATTTCAGGGATAGTAGCACTTATGCAGATGTCCTAAAAGGTTCCAAAAGACAGATTTTTCGCATGATCTGACATCATTAAGAGTATGATTTATTAAGCTCTGGCAAAGATGGGTTTTCGACCATGTAAAAGTCCTATCAATTTGCGGCATCTGAAATAGGCCATACTTATGAAAACGTTGCTTCAGTAATAATAATAAATAATAATAATAAGTAATATTTATACAGGTTTACTTGTTCAGAATAGAAATTCTGTTATCAGTCAAGGACCTGTTGAACGAAAAAGATAAAATGAGAAATAAAAAATTACATCGAAGTTAAAACTGTGTTCAAAACTGTTTCATTAAAATGTTTTATAAAAGGCTAAGTTTGTGCTTAAAACGCACGAGAGATTCTTCGTCCCGAATGTCCTTGGGAAGTTTATTGAAAATATGAGCTCCTTAGAAAGCGAAAGTTCGTTTGCCAGTTTTTGTTCTTATAGATGGTAAAATGAGACTTGAATTATTCCCTCTTGTGTCTTTTCCATGCTGATGACGCTTGAAATATTGAATACACCCAACCTGGGGGTGTCATTGGAAAGACAATGAATTGTGCGTTAAGATGGTACTCGTCAAATTGATTCAAATATAACCATTTCCGGAAAAATTGCGAAAGAACCTGGGTTGTGTTTTTTTCTGAAACACCCTCATATTATGCATTGCTGCCAAGCCTATGATGAATGAATGACGAGTTCCCAATTCTTAACATGTGAAAATTAGTTTCAAGAACAAGATTTCTTGAAAAAACCCACATTCATCTTTGTCTATGCGGTAAGTAAATGATTCTTAGCAAGAATTCTTCGTCAGAATATTTTTACTTGGTTATTAATTGTTGGCTTGAAATTAAAGATATATTTGTCAAAATGAATAGGCTAAAACATACTTATTTCAAGAAAAAAAAACTTGATTTAAAGAGTAACCATCTTTGAGAAAAGATAAGTTGTCACTCTTGAAGCAAGTAATTAGATTTCTAAATCTGAAAATACTTTTTCCTTGTCAAGTAAATCAAAGCTAGATTCCCTAGTTTCCGTGAAATCGTGATGATACATGTACATCTTTTAAAGAAACTAAGAATTTGGGCCAGTACTGAAATTCTCTTAACCCTATCTGTACTGGGCGATTTTTTAGGTATTTTGTACTGGGGGGGGGGCCTTTTTCGCCCCCCCCCTCTTTTTCTCCAAAACTACAAAAGATATAACGATAAGACTTACCCCTATTGTTCTTTAGACAATTTGATATTCAAATATAACAATGAAACTTAATAAGTCACGTGATTCGTTGCTAGGCAACCGAAAAACTGACGAAAATTGGCAAATTTATACCTTCTTAACCAGAAAAATTCTATTTAATCAACCACTCAACCGATTTTCTCCAAATTTGTTTCAAATACTAGGAAACATGTTATAGTTTAAAAATACATACTTTGCAAAATTTTGTAGTTTCTATTTTTAGCACAATTAGCCTTAAATTAGCCTTTTGTTGCATGCATTTACTTTAATCGCAGGTTTTTGCAGGTCCTGCCCTTTTATCTGGTAAATATAGACTCAAAATGAATCAAATTAATAAGATGAAGCAAATTAGACCACAAAATTTATATTTGACACTTCTTTATTAGGTAAATGACGTCATAAATGCGAATGACGTCATATATATTGAATTTTGCTGACATCAGCAAATATGATAAATTTATATATGAAATGAAAGTACTCATCAAATGCAATCAAATGGTGCATGTTTGAGATCGATCAAGCGAACGAGACGAAAACTACGGACATTTTAAGCATTTTTTTGTTGACTAGTCTCTAAAAATGGTATTACTGTGGTCACATGATCAGAGGTAGAACAATGAACTGTTAACAATTTTAATTGCCTATGAAATTTGAGTAAAAGTCACCAAAACTGCTGGTTACATCTCTTGTCGTTTTAGCGTAACCCAGCAAAGTCTGTTAGGGGGGGGGGGGGGTTAACCCTATTCCACGTGGGGTCTTTGCATTCACTCCTCACGTGGGGGGGCCATTATTGCCCCCCTAATTATATCCAAAACCAATATGGTTATGAAGTTGTAACTTGGTAGATAGTATCTCCAACCTATTGTGCATCTAATTAAGTAATTACATTCCAATTAGTCACGTGACCTGTTGCTAGGCAACTAATTATCTTGAGACCAGTCTGCAATAAGCTAATGTATGGGAATTAATATAATCAAATATTTCTAAGAAAACAAAGTTTATCCTAATAAATGATTAATATTCTAGTAAAGCAATAGGTTTTCTTGTAAAATACTGTATTTATCTTTAATTTTTCAAACATCTATTCATCCCAGATGATGATGTAATTTTCTTTGTGTGATGCGGCAACAGTGGCAAATTTGAGTTACTCTCCAGTACCAAATAAATGGGGCGTAAGAATAATCAAGGGGGTTGGAAATCGTTCGATATGATAATAATTGAGGGGTGGTTTGAACAATAGGGTGTGGTTGGAAAATTGAAAATAATCGTTCTCTTATTAGCCAAACACGCATCTTTCATATACCCGTATTTATTAAAAAAATTGTCTTCATTATCATTTCAATGTATCAAGAATCGATAACAAGGGGGTTGGAGTGACTGGAAATAAAATGGGGAGGCTGGAAAGTTATTAAAAGCCAACAAGCTGTATTGGAGATTATGCGGTACTCGAGAGTAAACAAACTTAGTCTCATTGGCATGCTTAATTTTCACCTGGAATGCGTCAGAACGAGCTTCAAGTGTAAAGTAAACTTAGAACTGACTCCATTGAAGCACTTTTCTTCAAGTTGCACAAATGAACCTTACTGGGTTTGCTTTTTTGGGCCTGATTCTTCCCCGTCAACTCCATTATGGGCTAAACTTTCATTCTTTCATTTTGTCGTGGCGATTAAACCAAAATTTGGCCTGTTATTTACAGGATCTAAAGTTTGTTCCTTGACCTTGTGCTGAAGGCTCGAAGCTTCTGCAACCACAACAACCGAATTACGCATAACAACGGACGTGATAATGTAAATAAAAGTTTAAAAATGTCAATCAACATAACGGGCAGTACCTAACAAAATACAGAACAACGAATTTGGCTAAGAATCATAATACATCTTGAATTAGAACAACTTTGCAGGGTGTAATTTCTGACACTGAAAGTTCAAATAAGAGTCGAATATTAAATTACTTTTCAGCTTTTGTATGATGTTTACAATGACGATCATGGACGTATTGACATTTACAAAGAATGGAAGTCACTGAATGAGAGACCTGAATTGTCCTATCGATTCAATCGAGATTACATTGCTGACACCAGTGAAGGAAAGAGCATTATGCTAGGTAAGATTATCATTTTTTTGCAAAAAAATCGGAAAATGATTTATCAATAATTATCGTTTCTAAGCATTGTCTACATGCACAGTGCATTGATCCTGTTGTGTCCAATTGTCCAATTGTCCAATTGTCCAATTACACGTATTCTTTCATAAGAAACTCATAGATTCGGGCCAGTAGGGGAGACTGGGGTCAATTGTAACAATTTTTGGAAAATGAGCCATATCGTCTAAATAATGACTAGTTATGCTCTTGCCCGGGGGGTGTACTTGACTTTAAATTGTACGGGGTTGTGCACTCCAAAGAGAAAATTTTTCACCCGGCTTTAGAAATTTTCCCTCAAAATGATAGCCGGCTTTAGCAAAATTGGCGAAAAGCATACCCTAAAACGTAAGAACTTTTCAAAAAACAATGAAATAAAACTTTTGACAACCGGTTTTAGAAAAACTGCCTTCTTTTGATACCCGGCGTTAGAAAAAAGAGGCGAAATCGATACCTGGAAGGGAGTGCACATCNGACTGGGGTCAATTGTAACAATTTTTGGAAAATGAGCCATATCGTCTAAATAATGACTAGTTATGCTCTTGCCCGGGGGGTGTACTTGACTTTAAATTGTACGGGGTTGTGCACTCCAAAGAGAAAATTTTTCACCCGGCTTTAGAAATTTTCCCTCAAAATGATAGCCGGCTTTAGCAAAATTGGCGAAAAGCATACCCTAAAACGTAAGAACTTTTCAAAAAACAATGAAATAAAACTTTTGACAACCGGCTTTAGAAAAACTGCCTTCTTTTGATACCCGGCGTTAGAAAAAAGAGGCGAAATCGATACCTGGAAGGGAGTGCACATCCCGTCAGCAAAATATACTAAGTAGCCCCCCCCCCCCGGGTGCTCTTGGAGGTAAATGATATTGTAGTTGCATCCCTTGGAATGAAATAGACATTAGTTTCCATCACATAGAACCAATTTTTGTGATGCTGTGATAGTTTCAAAATCAGTGGTCAAGTGTTACAACTGCCACGGTAACACGGGGCAATTGTAACAGATGGTTGGAGCAATTGTTACATATTTCTAAAAGCATCACAGATGATTATTGCACGACTCTGCTTTTTCCTTACACAAAATGTAGCACCTGGTGGCAGATTATTCATGGCTTTCAAAAGAACAAATTAAAAATGAGATGTAGTTTTTAATTCTTTGTAAATTTGGGTGCATCAGTTGAAAAAAATTGAATGGATTGAGATAAATGTTTTCTTTTTGTACAAATTTCAATTCTGAACTCTTTAATACTGCATATATGCACATTGTTCGACCAGATTAGAAAATGAATCAAAATCAAAGCATCAGACAGCTTACACCGAGGCAATTTTAACAGCGTGTTACAATTGCCCCTGACCTGGTCAGCTATCGTTATTTTCCATTTTCACATCTCATAAGCTGTGGAGCTTAAAAGTTTTAACGTAGTTTTGATCCTAAACAGATGCCATGTCTGTGATGTGAAAATGAACAATTTTACTCAAGAGCAAAATCTTTCAGACACAAATTTACAGTGAAAGCACGTATTTACTTTCGTACTCAAAAACATGTTTTCCCCGAAAATCTTGCAGACGTGGCTGAATATTTCTGTTTCTCAAGTCATATGTAGAGGGTTGGAATGAGCATGTTCTGTGCAAAAATCAGATTTCTGGCACTAATCTGCAAGGCGTGAGAGTCAGTGTTACAATTGCCCCGTGCTACAATTGTACCCGGTCTCCCCTAATGAAAGTTACTGTCAAATCTTCACTCGCAATTATTTGGTTGCAAGATGCCTTAGCTTGTAGCTCTGCATGTCTAGTCTATATAAATGTATTTTTTTCACTGGTTTTTTAAGGCCTCGGGGTTGTCATAGTATTTTGCTCCTCTAGGTATCGTAGTCGCAGTGTTGTAAAGTAGGTTAAGTAGTGTAGGTAGTAATATGTCATGAAATTGTTAGATGGGATATAAAAGAAAGTTTCTTAAAATTTTCAGATTTTGAGGACCCAGAGTTTTTTACAAGTTTATTAAAGCTTCCATAACATGTTCACTACCAATGCCCTCGTGAGAATTTCAAAACAAGATTTTTTCAAGCCTTTCCAATTCTAGACATTACTCAAGTACTTTACGAGTAATGAGATAACCGGAAAAAAGTTAGAGTATACCTTTGAGGATTTCCTTTATCAAAACGAACACTTGCCCAAGTTACCTTGTCCCAAAACTTGAGTTTTTTTTTGTGATCTGAGAGTTGAGTTTCTCTTATAAAACATATGTGTATGCATTTGCCTCTAACTCTATTTTACCCGGGGGCGTTTTTCGCACCCCCCTCCCATATTTTTTGAAATAGCTTCTGAACGATGCTAGCTATAAAGCTGAAGCTTCCTGACTTTTAACTAACATTTAATTTGCAATCAGAAAAGAAAAAATCCAATACCTTTTGTTTGACCACGTGTCCACCACATGCCCATATTTGGACAGTGGTCACAAAGAAATTCTTTAAAATAGCTCTAATTTCTTTCTTTGTTACTAAATCTAAAATCTATATATACCATTCGATTTGTCTCAATGAGTACTTCATTTGATGTATAATTTATTCATATTTGCTGACATTAGCTTTTTAATTAAAATAAATTTTAATGCTTCCAAACTGTGAAACTATGCGAAACTTACTCTGAATTTCCTCTGCAAAAAGAGTACCCTCATCCCATTGAGAATAATGGGATTCTTCAGCGTTGTTCTCATAAAAATGTTTCCTTTTATTTGAGTTTGCCAAAAATTGGGACGCAAGCTACCATTCTAAAAGATGGGAGGTTTGAATGCAAAATTTCTAGCCACCAGACATTTCCTTTGGCCATAGCTGTTTGATATATCTTGCCCTTGCTGGTCATTTAGAATTTTGACATGGCAAGAATATACTTTCTATAGGGTCTGCAGGGGTAACCTTGGGATCAGATGGGTAAAAGGGCAAATGTGATTAAATTTGGTAAATATCATGAATCACATAGTTTCTTTGGCTGCAACACTTTGAAACAGCCTAAATTAACATTACAAACATGACTACATGAAGATGTTCATGATCTAGCACTTTCTTGCTACAAACAGTACTTATTTGACCCACACCTACCCATTTTACCCGTGCAGATCCTGGTCTATTAGCCTTTTATACACTAAACCCTTATTTACCTACTTTTACCTGGCCAGACTCTTCATAATTGTCATCAGAGAATTTTGAATAAAAAATACCAAATGACAAACATTGGAAAGTCTTAACAACTCCTCCACCCCTTCATACCACCTTAAGTGCAGATCCACCTTAAGCGTAAACCTCCATGTGATCTGCACCTAAGATGGCTTACTACTGAAAATTTCAATTCACGAAACAGCAATAAGGTGCCTCACTACCAAGTAAAGATAAGTTTAAAACACACAAACACCAATTGGTTAAGATGACTCGCTACTGACAAAGCTTTCACACACTTGGCTTCATATTACTCATGGTCCGGCATGTATATTTAATGTTGTTTTAGAAAATAAACAACTGGCAACCTTGCATAGTGGTCGCATGATACATCATAAGGTGTTGTGGCGCAGTGGTATAATCCTCTGACATTGCATCCAGAACAGTCAGGTGGACCTTGTTCGATCCCAGGCAGGTAGAGCCCCATCACTTCAGCGTCATGACAAGGGGTCGCGAACTGAAATTATGTGACGGGGTGAAATTATGCCGTTATATTACCATACTTTCAGGCGACGAAAATAATTTACAAGTGAATTAATATACATCGTAACGGGAAACTACAGGAAACCCCCTTAAACAAGAACATGTTTTCTGAAAAACAGACGAACTATGTTCTTATGAATGTGGTGGTCTTCCTGTTTTCAGGTTGAGGTTCTTATCTCAAGGGCACTTGTGACTATGATCACCATAGTGCTATATAATATGCGTTTGATGAAGAAAGAGGAAGCTTGATTTCATCATAAATGTTAGAGGAGCTAATCTGTTATAGATATAGAATAGACAAGACGAATTACATTTTGCAAGTTGACCACACAATTTGCTTCCCTGAAAATAGCTCGATCTGTTTGAGCTAAAAAATGTTGAGTGTCTCTATCAGCAAATATGATCAGATGTTTCAGAAAATACTCAGATTTCATGTTCACAAAGTTATCTATTTTCATGTATCTCCTTCTATGTTCTTTTGATTGGAATTTTGGTCTTTGAGGATTTTAGATATCATTTATCTTGATAGATGTATCCTATGATAACAAAAGAGGTAGAAATCAAGCTTTTCCTGATTCTCTTCTTTGGCTGTCTTTTTTTTTAAAAAAAATCAGTCTTTAGGTTCTTTTTTTTAGATTCTTGTTTGCTGTGTTTCACTGTACAGTAGTGCGACAGCAGCCATCGTTTCATGAATGACTCATCATAATAAACATCATTATTGTAGGTGCCCCAACTGCCGAATCAAGCCTGCCAAACAATTGGAAACTGACACTGGGAGAACTGACAGATAGTTCAAGCCGAAACGCACTGATTGTGTCCTACGCCACCTTTGCAAGTATCGACAGAGAGGGAGAAGGCCAGTTTAAGATTAAGTTTATTCCGGATGAGACAAATAACATATGGTCAGTTGAAGTTAGTAAGAAAAATGGTGATGATTGGAATTCATTCCATAAAGTGCATGTCTCTGGTGCCACTGAGTTGGCTTACGAGCAAGGCATTAGAAGAGTTCGATTGAGACGTCTGACTTATATTCGCCCTTCCCAGGAATTTGATCTCTATGAAGTCATGAAGAATTCCTTGGCTGGCGTCGACGCACCTATGTCTATTGCAGAGACAAGCGATTGCGAGGAATAATAACTTATTTCAGTTTGTGTTTATTGTATGCAACGGTAGTTTATGCCTTGGACGTTTCGTCATCATGTTGTATTGCAGTCAAATGACATAGAAATAGATAGACGAGCATATGAGGACTATTTCTGTTTCATCTTTGCCATAGACAGAAAAGATCTCCTTGTTGTCTTGACTTTTACGGCATATTGAATATTGATCTTGAAAATAAAAAAAAAATCTTCTTGTTGCGTGTAGTGCAATTGTACAATGATAAACAAGTAAATAAAATAAAATAAAATATAAGCACTTTGATGCGAATTGACATTAGCACGACGTTTCTAGCATAGACCGTTGTCAATTGATAACGGTCTATGCTCGAAACGTCGTGCTTATTTAAGTTCCATCAAAGTGCTTATATTTTACTTTATTAATTGTTTATCATTGATCTTGATAGTCAACAAAAATCGAAAATTCTGGAAAATAATGACTTCACTTGAAAATATGAAGAGGTATTTCGACGACAAAACTGTTGCAGATAGAGATATAGAGTGTTGTCGCCAATTATGCCCATGTCGTCGCGAAGTTCTGAGTTAGATCCGAAAAGAGCAATTAATGAAAAAGCCAAATAGCCAGATTATATCACCAACTAATGGAGAAAAAGATCACAGAGTATTGATTTTTTACGTAAACTCTCTATACTGATTTTAGGAGATTTTAAAGAAGGGGATAAAACGGTAATTTTCTTCGAGCGTCGCCCATTATGGCCGCAGGAGAAACAATGAACACTACTCTCTGGTAAAAAGTTTTGATAAGAAAAACAGCTTTAATTACTGTTCTTTGTTTATCATTTGGTACTTTATACCCAAAAACATCAATAAGAATTAACCTAAACTTCGAGTTTTGGCAATTGAAATACATGCTTCGAGTTGTTCTAAATCCTGCCTTATCTCTTGAGCATGGATGGATGAGTTTTGGCATAGTTTCTAAAATGAAAATAGACTTGATATAATGCTGCGTTTTTCTGGGTTTCGATGATTTTCCAAGTCAGTATGTAAGATATTAACCCAAGTTGGTGTTTTTTATAAATAAATGTTGCATTTTAATATTTTGAAGCGATTGGAAACTTTTCTGGTAAACTGATGGGCATAACGGGCGACGGAAATAACGATTAGCAGCACTCAGACTTCATAACCGTAAATCTGAATCAGAAGTCACTTTGCTTTGGTTTCATTGTAGCTTTCCTCTCAAGAGACAGGAATTCTGAGAAATCAAAGCATATTTAAAAAATTTCAAACCGCAAGGTGCCGAGCGAACGAAAACGAAGGAAGGAATGTAAATAGAATCATGAAATTTGCAATACTTGAAAGAATCAATTAGAGATATGCACAAAACATCTCGTCGGGTTTCAATGCAAATGAACTGAAACTTCAGTGAAGGTCAAATCATGATAAAACAGATGTCAGCGAAGATTTTCCGCGCAATTGCGATTTTATTACTAGTCGTCAGTCCCCTGAAACTTAATTTCTCTTGCTAGCCGGCCATAATGGGCGACCGGCCATAATGGGCGACGCTACTCTATGGTTTGCCTTACTATTTGGTTTTCGGGAAGGCTATAATATGCAACATGCGCTTTTAAAATCTTGAGAAAACGGTAACGGTAGATAGCTACCGCAAGCTTTGCTGGCGACTTTTGATGGATCTTTTCAAAGCCTTCAACTATCTAAATCATGAGCTAATGCTTATTGCCTTCGTGCTTATTCACGGCTATATTTTGACAAGAAGACACACGGTCAAAATTAATTGTTCTTTTAGCACGTGTAAGGAAACTAACTTAGGTGTGCCACAAGGTTCGGTGTTTAAGGCCCCTACTATTTAATAGAGTGTACAAGATTCTTTTTAGTGTACAAAAAGAACTCCTGCTAGTTTAGGCCATCATCACTATTCCAAGTGACTATTCGAAAGTCACTATTCCAAACTTTATGAAGGTGATTTGTTTCAATAAATCTACAACCTGGTGTGATTTTGCATAAATGATCCGATAACTAGTCAAAATGCTGTCCGAAAATTTATTTGTCCGAAATACCAAAAATGTGTCCGAAAATAATTTCGCCGAAGTTTATCGTTCGAAATTTTATCCGCCGAAAGTTTTTGTACTTAATGTATGAGAAAAACTCGGTTTTTGTAACCCAGACTAAGATCAAAGAGATTGGTAACTTAGCAACTATTGATTGAAACACAGGGGACAGAGAGTCTCAATGTGTTCCGTAGGATCAAACCAAAAATGGCGGACACGATGATGGCGGGTTTGTGTACTTTATGCTACTCTACATATAACGTGAAGCATCCTTCCAAGATCCCAAGAAGGCTGCAATGCAGGCACACATTTTGTAATGGTAATTAATTTTATTATCTTTGACAACCATAATATATTCGTTGCATTAATCACGAAAGACGTAATGGAATGATTGTTGATGTCGACTTGTTTGTTGCCTTGCGCCCTAGCCTACCTAACTCTGATCTTCCGATACTCGGTTGTGCTCCAGTATTGGCGAGGATGCAGAAGTAGACAAGCACAGATCTGCAGACTGTTAATGTTGTCTCTCTCGTGGAATGGAAGAAATTATGCCAGTACTAGTAACAAGTTAATCGTACTTAGATAAAGAGTAGCGTCGCCCTTTAGGGCCCTGGTGGTCTGTCCAATGGATTCTGGGTTGTGCAACCTCCTTGCAAAATACTTTGAAATCAAAGGGAGCTTGAGCCTAGCTTTTCCAAAAAGTGCACGAAAGTTGTTTGCAGTTAGCTGATGTCATCTCTTTGATATATTTCGATTTCACTGCGTTGCGTTGCTCAGAAGAGNGTGACTTTCTCCTCCAATCGTCATGAATCGTCATGGATCGTCATGAATCGTCATGAATCGTCATGGCAAGATAAATCAGTGCCCTGGTGGTCTGTCCAATGGATTCTGGGTTGTGCAACCTCCTTGCAAAATACTTTGAAATCAAAGGGAGCTTGAGCCTAGCTTTTCCAAAAAGTGCACGAAAGTTGTTTGCAGTTAGCTGATGTCATCTCTTTGATATATTTCGATTTCACTGCGTTGCGTTGCTCAGAAGAGCTACAACAAAGTTTTGAAGTTGACCTACCTGCAGCGAAGTTGTAAGTACAGTTCCCTTTGACGTTTCCACATACCGTGTCTATTTTGTGTCGCTTCTCAATGCATCTTTCAGTTAGAATAGAATTGGCTTCAGGACAGTTTCCTCCAACTCTTCTGGTTTCATATCCAAAGAAATCTCAAGAATTTCACACAAATTGTGAGACCTACGGCTCATTTTGGAAGAGCACTGTCCACACCGTGAAACCCTTTATTTCTGTAGGCTGTTTTTAGATAATGTGCTTTAGAGGTGAATGAGGTCAAGGATAAGAGAGTTAAAAGCGGGACTGAAATCAACAATATTTTGAAATCATTTTCAATAAAATTAGAATTTGTTTTGTAACTTTCCGGTCTTCTGGGAAATGAAATAATACTGTGGTGAACTGGTGAATGGCTTGAAAAGTCTTTGATGTACTAAAGCAATCAATGCTGCCGCGGTCAGACTAGGGTGCTATGGCCTAATTTAGGCGTTCAAGACATGTCCGTATTTGTGTGGTTCCAGCATGACAAAAAGGAAACAAATGATACAGATCTCACTGTGAGGTTTGTAGCATGAATTGAGAAGCCTATTCAAGGTGAGTTTCTCTCCAAAACTTCTTTGAACTCGCAGAAAATCTTCGTTTTCTGAAGAGTGGACGGACCAGGGTGAGGCTACTCTAGTGAGTTCTGTAACCAGCAGAGGGTGCACATCAAGGGACACTGAAATGAGGTTTTGCTTTGCCCCTGGGAGAATTTTTAAGAACATACCTTTTTTACTTTGGTTTAGAACTCCTCTCATATTTTGTAATAGTTGCATGATAAGAATCACCACCATCTTCAGATAAATTTTGAGTAAACACTCCTTATTTTGGCTCACAATGTCTCTCTCTCTCTCAATCCAATGTTTGCCAATGTGAAAATGGAAACTATTACAATTCTGTGATCATTCTTCTACATATTAAGGTGTGTGGGACATTTTTGAGAAAATTAACTGTTACATTTGGCTTCTATGGCTCTCCCAGCGTTGCAGATTCAATTTCCTCATATGACCATGAAAGATAACTGTAACATATTTTCAAATAACCTTCCTCGATTTTCTCCTGGAAACTTCCTCCAAACCAGGTTTGTAGGTTTGTAGTATTTTTGCATCTCTGTGGGAAACGTTGCCTAAATGGGACACAATCTGTTGCCCAATTGGGAAATCATTTCCTATTTGTGAAACAAATATGGCAAAACCACATAGCGCATAAAGTCCTACATCAGTGCAACACACTTTTTACACAATTTGATTTGGCATTCAGAAAATCGTAAACTAGCCATGGAAAATTTTTTTCAACTGCATGGTTGTTGAAAATGATGGGAAATTGTTGCATGCCATACTGAAGCCTTTACGAAGCATCCTCACTGCAAATCACTGCAAAATTGTTTGAATGGACAATATTTCCCAAATGAGGTATGATTCCCAAATTGGCAACATTTTAATGGTGTTGCTCGGTTGGGCAACATTTCCCATTTGGGGAAATGTGCCAAACTGATCACCAAGATAGCCACATCTATCAATTGGCATGGCATTTGGAGAAATTTGGATTGTTTTATAATATCTAGTTTGAATAGTCAGTTGAAATATTTGGTCTACAAGTGCCATGCTCTGCACTCATGCAGCTAAGCTAGAACATACAGATATATGTATATGTGTGTGTGGGCATTGCCAGGGAGTGAGCCCAATTTTCATAGGGTAGTATTTATTCCCACGAGAAATGGTGTTAGAATTGCCAGGCTTATGAAAATGATTCTTTGCCAAGTCCACCCCATTTGTTTAGGTCTGGCAACACCCCTATGCTTGAGGGTGGTAAAGGGGGGGGGGGGTCAGGATCACGAATCACGGAAATAGAATGTTCAATTTCACGTTTCACGTTTGAAGATATAGCGTTTTCACGTTTCACGGAAAAAATGCGTTATTACTAGGCTATGGGAGAATGCAGATGCACTGACCCCGCTAAAGATGTCTCAAACCAGTGAAAAACAACGGAAAACTCTTCAAAAAAACAAGGAGAGGCAGATGAGCATCTACAATTACCCTTTCGCCACCCACTTCCCCAATGTCAGTGATTGATTGATTGATTGAGCTAACACGAGAAATTCGGCAACCTTTGTCTGGTATTGCAACACTGCTTAGGGGGAAGGGGAGAGCAGAGGCAAAAACTGACCGGGTGGCTCAACAGTTGTGTAGGTATTTTAGGCAAATTTTAAGGGCTAAGGCTGCCAGGCAGAAAATTGGCATGCAGATAATGTATTTCTGATTTAGATTGAATTCAAATTGTTTCAAAGTTCTGCCTTCAAAGATCCCATAGAATGCCCCCAGATGCTCAAAGCACTTCCTTTATTTTAGCTAAATTCTGCCCAGAAAGTTGCGACATTGCAAAATGCCCAAATTCTGTCTCTGTTTTCATATTCTACATGAGTATGCTGTGCGAGCGCCAGTGGTGGATTTAGAGGGGCAAGTGGGGTCAGTTGCCCCCTTCATTATGAAAAGTCAGCTTGGCGGCCCTGTTTTGGCGAGAAAAGCGCCCCTCATCCCTACTTTAACGCATAATATTCTAACTGTTTCGATTTAAATATGGGGAAAACATATAAATCAAGGCGTTATTTAGTAGTAAATCNTTGTTTAGGTCTGGCAACACCCCTATGCTTGAGGGTGGTAAAGGGGGGGGGGGGTCAGGATCACGAATCACGGAAATAGAATGTTCAATTTCACGTTTCACGTTTGAAGATATAGCGTTTTCACGTTTCACGGAAAAAATGCGTTATTACTAGGCTATGGGAGAATGCAGATGCACTGACCCCGCTAAAGATGTCTCAAACCAGTGAAAAACAACGGAAAACTCTTCAAAAAAACAAGGAGAGGCAGATGAGCATCTACAATTACCCTTTCGCCACCCACTTCCCCAATGTCAGTGATTGATTGATTGATTGAGCTAACACGAGAAATTCGGCAACCTTTGTCTGGTATTGCAACACTGCTTAGGGGGAAGGGGAGAGCAGAGGCAAAAACTGACCGGGTGGCTCAACAGTTGTGTAGGTATTTTAGGCAAATTTTAAGGGCTAAGGTTGCCAGGCAGAAAATTGGCATGCAGATAATGTATTTCTGATTTAGATTGAATTCAAATTGTTTCAAAGTTCTGCCTTCAAAGATCCCATAGAATACCCCCAGATGCTCAAAGCACTTCCTTTATTTTAGCTAAATTCTGCCCAGAAAGTTGCGACATTGGAAAATGCCCAAATTCTCTGTCTCTGTTTTCATATTCTACATGAGTATGCTGTGCGAGCGCCAGTGGTGGATTTAGAGGGGCAAGTGGGGTCAGTTGCCCCCTTCATTATGAAAAGTCAGCTTGGCGGCCCTGTTTTGGCGAGAAAAGCGCCCCTCATCCCTACTTTAACGCATAATATTCTAACTGTTTCGATTTAAATATGGGGAAAACATATAAATCAAGGCGTTATTTAGTAGTAAATCAAAGAATTTTCTTTAAAAAGTGTCCAAAAAATTTTCGCGCGCCACTGGCGCGATTACTTCCAGTTGTGTTTTTGGCGCCCTCTTTTCAAGTTGCCCCCCCCCCCTCAACTTCGGGCTGGATCTGCCCCTGGCGAGCGCAGCGAGCAGACAATTTTTGGCACAGAAGGGAAGGAAATGCCGGCTCCTCAGTGATGAAATCGATGATCTATTTGACTGATTTGAGAAAAATTTGATTAAATTTTGGGCACGAATGCTGTTTTATGGAAAATGGCGGGGCTCTGGAATGGAACACATAACAACCTCCTAAGGAACGCCCCTAAGGCTCATTCCCTTCTTTCATAGCAAACTATTTTCAAGCCAGTCGGGCTGATTTTCATATTGAGGGGCACTGTAGATCGCCGGAAAACGACCCTCATGTAAAACTTCTGCACCTTTTGATTGATGAACATCATCCCTAACGAAAATCTTTTTTTGTTGCATTTTAAAACTGGAACTTAAATATCGGCCAAAAATCAATGCGCCATTCAAGTTGCTTTCTCGTCTTGCAGCATTTCAAGGAACAAACATTTGAAAGCTATTAAGTGGCTAAATGACCCCAACAAGCACTCTGCACTGTGATCTATTAGGCCCTTTTTATCTAATATTGCCAACAAATAAAGTTCCGAATCCCAGCTAGATTTTGGGCTGACGTCATGGAGCATAACCTAGGCGATAATGTAAATGTATGTTGCAAGCATTTTCAAAATCAGTCAACAGAAAGCGGAGATATTGATTTTAAAGTTGGGCCTAAATCAGACCGTTGTTTATATGAGCTGTAGAGGCATGGCACTGTTTTGATTGCAGTTTACAATTCCTTGTTTCTAGGCTCGGACTTCACCGATCCTTTTCAGTCTAGTCTTATTCTGATCCCCTAGATGTGTACTTCAAGCCAATGTTAAGGTTACTGTATCCCTTCAGTGACCACTCACGGTGTTTTCTCTCTTGATTATCACGCCCGCGACATAACTCTTATAAACTATACATCATTCGATTCGTCATTAAATAGGAAGTATTTACGAGCCAAAAAGAATACAAATATCCGAAAATTGGGCGTTATACATCCGAAAACGTGAAAAT
>REGL01001465.1:44497-55049 GCA_004194395.1 Aurelia aurita complex sp. Pacific
TTCGTTTTCAATTCCCTTTGCAATAATCCATACAAGTTTGTCGCCATCGCATCTCGTCCTTCTCTCTTTTTGCAAGCAAGCTGTGTTTGTGTTATGTTTTCCTCCCCACGGTGCGCAAAGGTTCCTGGGTGACAATGGCTCTTTAAAATGTTCGTTTTCGAAAACATTGAAAACAATAAAAAAAACGTCCATTAAATTTTAAAAGATTCAACGTGAATGAACAAAGAGAAAACGTTTTCAGGGGATTTAGGGGTTTAGCACGAACTCTCGTACAGCAGATTACAATTGCTCAATTTCTAATTTGCAAATCACCACGAACAAGTTCTCTCTTTGTCCATTCATGTTGATTCTTTAGAAAACTTGATCGATGATTTTTTATCGTTTTCAGTGTTTTCGAACACTAAAATTTTAGGAAACTCGCTTCTGGCTCTAAAAACTGGAAATGAAAAAAATTTCAAAAAGTCCCAGTATCTAATTCGGGTGTTCTGCTAACGATTAAATCATAAATCTTTAATATCGGTCCAGTGTATGATTTATTGTGGCGTGCCAAATGTGCATAGTTTAGTTTGGCGCACCCGGTATTGCTTCTGATATTTGGCCAGGCAAGGTTTTGAATCATTGGGTGAGCAGAAGCATCA
The DNA here is from genome assembly GCA_004194395.1 of Aurelia aurita complex sp. Pacific. NCBI lineage: Eukaryota > Metazoa > Cnidaria > Scyphozoa > Semaeostomeae > Ulmaridae > Aurelia > Aurelia aurita complex sp. Pacific. The sequence goes on from REGL01001465.1 coordinate 45,136, forward strand.
CATAGGATGTTTGTTCCTATACTTGCTGCTCTATTTAACATGAACCTCTTTATTCAATCTCCATAGCTCCTCCAGCACCAAGCAATTTTACATGTTCTATGACCCAAGAAGGAAATATTGCTCTATCATGGGACGATAACGATAATATGCAATTCATATACCCGCCAATACACTACATCATCCAAGCTTCAATTGGTAAGTTGTACTTTGATTTGATTTACTGCGTAGACATTCATCATCAAGATTCTGGTTTTTTTGTTTTAGACTACCTTCAGACGATGCCGGTGTAGTATGCTAAAGTGTCCCCTATGCGGAAATGTACCCACTTGAAACGCAATGCGTTTCGTGACTCTGTTTTGTGTCCCGTCGACGGTATGCGTTATATGAATGTAAAGACAGTAACCAGGAACTGAAACGAATTAGTGTTTAGTGACCATGCACAAAAGCCATTAGATGCACTGACTCTCTTTAATCGACACAATTTGTAAACCACAAAATATGTGACGAAACTAGAATTTTAGTTAGCGTCCACACGATACTGGCACAACTTTAAGATTGTAAAAAAGAAAATGATTGTAACGAGCTCGTTGCAATCTCCTAAACAAAGAAACTAGAATTTGACCCTACAGAATTGTATGTATGTCTTGAGCGGCCTTGTTCCGAAAGCGTTTAAAAATGTTCCGTTTTCATCGTTTTCGTGTGTTCACAAGTTGCAATTTTGAAATTTCTGCCGGTTAGAGTTCTATTTTCAAGTTTTGCCATTTTCTAATTGTGCCGCCGGAAAATGTGCCGTTTTCGTTTGAACGGGAAGCCTATCTGTAACATTTCCATACAGTTTTCAATAGCCTTATTATATCATCTTGCCGGAAGACACACAAAAAGTCAATGACCGAGGCTGACCAGACCATCCCCACTGACAACTTACCCCATGGATTTTGAGCTTTTCTCCTGGTAAAGAAGCATGCAGAACTTTTTTAGGTTGAGCTGTGGTACTATCCATGTGGTTAGCTAAGGTCTAGAGCACGCAGCCTTTCTCGCAGAAGGCGAGAGCGCTAACTACTAACCCTGCCACCTTAATGCTAGTATTAACGTTGGGGGCTCTTTTATCGTTATACAAGAAAGGCAGCTTAAAATGATAAAAAGATGATGTAAAACTCGGATTCGTGGTAATTTGTACCAGATTTTACTGCTAAATGTATATTGTGTAGATGTTTCTGGCATTCCCATTCTTTATTTGAATTGAGTTCATTTCATTTTTCAGTTGGACTTTTTAGGCATGGTTTGTTTGGTTTGTTTGTTTATCAAATTTATTTTGCATCGATTATCTGCATCTAACTTACTATATACAATTTAATATGTACAAGCAAACTAATCCAAATCGATCAAGAACCATAAATTAATTGTATAACTAAATATATGTACACAAATGAATAATTTTACAATATTTTACTAGTTACTAGGAACAGGTAAAAGCTAACTTTCGCAGACATACTGGCAACCATTGCATTTACAGTTTGGGCCATCCCACATGTTTATCAAACGTTTGAAACTACTTGATTTTCGGTAGATTTTATTTCATTCGATAGTCCATTCCAGATTTTAGGTCCCAAAGATTGCAGGCTATTAAAACCAAAGTTGACTTGATTTGGTCTATAATACTGTAAATCATTTGGGTTTCGTGATGTGTACGAAGAGGATCTAATTTTGAAATTTTCATGCATGAAAGATGGATTTAAATTTGTCAATGTCTTAAAGACTTGTGATAATTGTATAAAAATCTAAGGGCACGCTCTTGAATCTTTTAATTTTAGCTGATGAGATTTACCATAAGGAAGTGTCATAGTAGCCCCTCGGTTTAGATAACTGTTTAATTAGTATTATTTTATTATTTTATTAAACATTTATTTAAAGTAGGCTAACAAAATGAATAGCAAAATTACAGCTAATTAAGGACTACTATTTACAATATATATAATTTACAATAAAACTATTAATATATATTACAGACAAATCAGAGTTAAAATATGCAGGGAGCCATGCATACAAACATACAGTTAGATATAAAGCCATAAGAATAAACCTAATTACAACATAATAATATGAAATCATCACTAAAAATGAGAAGGCTAAATAAGATAAAAGAAATGGGTCAGGCTCTCAGGCTTTGTTCAATGAAAGTTTCTTTACCTCAGCTGTAAATGTTTGTTGAGAAGAAGATGATTTAGCTTCCTTTTTAGGACATTTCAAAAGTTTGCCCCATGATATGAAAAGCTTGTTTTGCCTAACGACGTCTTTAAGAAAGGGACTCGTAAAATGACTTAAGCGTTCCTGAGAGAGCGAGAAATGGACCTATCAACTCTCGTAAGCATGTTGCTCATATAGGATCGCATATCACTATTTATAGATTTGAAATCCATTTTTTGGATTTCAGAATCTATGAGCTCTTTAACAGTGGGCCATCCAAACGCACGAATAACTGGTAAGGTGGATATGTCATATGGACTATCAGTCGGTTGAAAATGGCGAGCGTTCCTTTGAATACCGTAATATACCAATTCCGCTGGAGATTTTACTGACCGTTTTTGATAGTTGAGTAGACCATTTTAGTTTCCTGTCCACATGAACTCTAAGATATTTGACATCATTTACAATCTTAATGTCTCCATCGCCTATCTGAAGCTGTGCTTTAGGAGCACGAGCAGAGTCTAACTTAACGAAGTTTTGCATTACTTCCAATTATCATCCCTTCAGTTTTTGCAGCATTAAAGGACACTTTGTTTCCCTCGACTCAAATTCTCAGAGCTATTAAATCAACATGTACGGTGTCATTAATGAAATGATAAATTGAGGCATAATAAATGTTGCTATCATCGGCAAAACATTTGAATTTTGCCGACAGGTGGGTAAATCATTAATGTAGACTAGAAAGAGAACAGGCCCAGGGCACGATCCCTGAGGTACTCCATAGCTTGATTGAAGATATAGCCACCTAAAACTTCGCACAGCTTTCTTCCGAGAGCGCAACCTGGCGTACATAACGAACAACTTACAGAACCATCTTTCTACCTTTTAATCTCTGTCTTAATAGTTTTGTTGATATGGCGATCTTGCAGTTTTTGAAAGGCAATAATATCACACAGTTTTTTCACCGCTTTTTCAAAAACGAAATTGTTATTTTGACGATAAATCTTTGTACTTCACAGAAGAACAACACAAAATATTCATATCTCGTACGATTGTTGGGGTATAAGTGGACAAGCTACAGAGAACAATGGACACGTGCCTATACAATGTTGCTTACAGATTATTTACAATTTAGCAACGGTTTAGTTGTTTGCATTTCTGTTGCCATCGTTATTGTTGTTAGGGCTCTCTCTTTGTATCGCAGACCTTATAGTCCTTTGCAGCTGTCCTCCATTTCTTTGGTAGGCAATCGGAAGGAGAATGTGTGGTTTGATGTGAAGAACAATGCCATCATTATTCTCAGTTTGATCGTCAGGTTTATGTATCATGGCAATGCGTCTATTGTCATCGATGTTGTTGTTAGGGACCCCTCTTTATATCGCAGACCTTACTGTCCTTTGCAACTTTCCTTCATTTCTCTGGTAGGTATTGAAAAGGAAATTCTGTGGTTTGACGTGGAGAACATTACTAGCATCAGTCTCGTTTTGATCTTCAGGTTTATGCATCATTGTAATATGTTTATTGTTGTTGTTGTTGTTGTTGTTGTTGTTGTTGTCGTTGTTGTTGTTGTTGTTGTTGTTGTCAGCAGTCTCTCTTTGTATCGCAAACTGCGCGGTCCTGTACAACTGGCCTTCGTTTCTCTGGTAGGCATTCGGAAGGAGAATGTGTGGTTTGATGTGAAGAACAATATCATCATTATTCTCAGTTTGATCGTCAGGTTTATGTATCATGGCAATACGTCTATTGTCATCGTTGTTGTTGTTGTTGTTGTTGTTGCAGCAGTCTCTCTTTGTATCGCAAACTGCGTGGTCCTGTACAACTGGCCTTCATTTCTCTGGTAGGCATTCGGAAGGAGAATGTGTTTTGATGTGAAGAACAATACCATCATTATTCTCACTTTGATCGTCAGGTTTATGTATCATGGTAATATGTCTATTGTCACGGTTTTTGTTGTCAGCAATCTCTCTTTGTATCGCAAACCGGGCAGTCATGTACAACTGGCCTTCATTTCTCTTGCAGATAGTCGAAAGGAGATCTGTGGTTTGATGTGGAGAAAATTACTAGCATCAGTCTCGTTTTGATCTTCAGCAGGTTTAATTATCATGGTAACATGTCTATTGTCATTGTTGTTGTTGTTAGGAATTCTCTTTGTATCGCAAACCTTGCAGTCCTGTGCAGCTGGCCTTCATTTCTTTGGTCGGCAATCAGAAGGAGAATGTGTGGCTTGATGCGGAAAGTAGCACCATCATTATTCTCGTTTTGATCATCAAGTGTATGTATCATGGCAATACGTCTGTTGTCATCATTGTTGTTTTTGGGGGCCTCTCGTTGTATCGCAGACTTACAGTCCTTTCGAACTGGCCTGCATGTCTTCGTTTCTCTGGTAGGCCTTCAGAAGGACTAATCTGTGGTTTGATCTAGCGAACATTACTAGTATCAGTCTCGTTTTGATCTTCAAGTTTAAGTATCATTGTAATATGTCTATTTTCATCGCTGTTATTGCTAGGGCCCTCTCTTTGTATCTCAGACCTGATGCTCCTTTGCAGCTGTCCTTCATTTGTTTGGTAAACGTTCGGAAGAGGAATCTGTCGTTTGATCTGGAGAACATTGCCATCATTATTCTCGTTTTGATCATCAGGTTTATGTATCATGATAGTATGTCTATTGTTATCGTTTTTGTTGTTAGGGGCCTGTTTTTGTATTGCAAACCTTACAGTCCTTTGCATCTGCTCTTCATCATAGGTCACTGCACGACGTCTTATGTGGCGTAAAGTTTTGCGAATCTCCTTGCCGATCGGATCACACCGAAATGCATATATGAGTGGATCGATGATAGAATTCAAATAACCAGAAATGCTAAGCCAAACAAAAACAGGGGCAAGATCGCTTGTGGTCCTCTTGAAAACCCGGTGCTTCACGGTTTGTATTAAGAAAAATACTGCGATAGGGAAATAAAGCAAGGCATATGATGCAACGAGAAAAAAGATTGATCGATCGAGCACAGAAAGCTCATTTGCTGTTTGTCTTGGGGTTTTGTTAGTAGTATAATGATTGCTTGCCATGTTTGTTTGATGCACCTTCACAACACGTCTTAATTTGACGTAATATACAATGATGATTACGAAGCAAGTGAACACAAGTAAAGATAAGATTTCTATTCCCGCAAAAGGTAAATCATATTTTGTTTCTATTATAAATGTCGTCGATACGATTGATGACGCTGCGAGGCAAAGTGCTGCATGAATCTTCCAACTGCCATTGTATGTGTATGCTCTTTGGTTACTTTTTATGCATAAATACCTTTCCCTTGTTATCACGCATAATAGTAACACCGTCGTTCCGGTTAATGTGGCCGTCAGCCAGCAGCACAGGGTCTCAAGGACACAGCTCTTCGATGGACGAAATATGATTATCACAACGTATAAGACTTCTGATACAACGACCATTAGCAAGTCAGAGCAAGCTAAAGCCCCAAAAAGGTAAAATAGTGACTGGCTGAACTGGGGATTTGATTTGATTATATGTATGATGATACTGTTGAGAGTCGTCGCGCTGATGATGACGATAATGTTTATGATCACGTAAATCACTTGTTCAAATATTGTTGACAGCGAGGAAAACAGCTCAACACACGTATTTGTCATTGCGTCAAATGACTCCTTTTATCTTAATTTTATTTGAACAGGCAATGTTTCGTTTGTATTTATTCTCTAGCAACAAATCTGTTTAAAATCTCAATCAATTTATCACATTTTTTGTTGGTTCAACAACTGTTGTAATTTGCTTGATATTTCAGATCTGATCATATTCTGAAATAGTAGTTACTCCACCAACAATTCTTGAAACCTTTTGTATTGTTGTTTAATTGAGTCGTTCATTGAGTCATCTTGAATCGTCTTGAATCGTTTAGAGCTTCTTTAATCTTTCTTAATCGTTCAGAGCATTTCTTACCACCAAAGATTCTTTAAAGCTTTTGAACTGCTGTTTTGCAGTTGTTCCTTGAGCCGTCTTGAATCTTCTTTAATTATCTTGATTCATTATAGATCTTCTTTAATCTCTCTAAATGGTAAATTTCATTTCTGACTGTTCCAAAACTCTTGAAAGCTTCTGAAAGGTTGCTTTTTAATTGTTTCTTCGTAAGCTTCGGTTATTGGTTCTATGATTGCTTTAGATTCGTATTTAATTGTCTGGATGTGTCTTGATTCACCAAGAATTGCCTTGGATTGTTTTGAAGCGCTCATAGTCCTTTTATCGTCTGCCATAAATCTAGATTTGATTAGAATATAAATATTGATTATTGCACCAATGACGTTTTGCAGCTTCTGAGACGTTTCAACGTTTTTTCTTGTATCGTCTACGCTCGCCTCGTCTTGTTAAGAACCTAGAATCCTATAGCAAATTCCTGTTGTAGTCTGCTTGAACTTTCATATTTGATTAAGCTTATAAATTGATTTCGACACCAATGATGTTTCTCAGCTTGCAAAAGGTTGATTTTACACTTCCCTCGTAAATCGGCTTGAATCACCCTAGAATTGCTGTAAGTTATGTAGAGAAACCTATTTTTTGTCTGCTTGAAATGTCATGATTTGATCTAATTCTCAATTTGACCATTGCACCATCGATGTTTCACAGCTTCTGAAAGATTGCTTTCACACTTAATTCGTAATTCGGCTTCAGTCGGTCTGCTTTAAGTGTCAGATTTCGTTGAATTTTTAGATTGATCACCTCACCAAGGATGTATCACAGCTTGGGAAAGGTTGTCTTTACACTTTATTTGTGAAACGTCTTTAATCGTGCTGAAATTGCTGTAAGTTGTGCAAAAAGGCCTGGTTGTGGTCTACTTGAAGTATCAGATTTTGTTGAATAAAATTGATCACTGTGCCAATGATGTTTCACAGCTGGCTGCAGACACTCCACAGTCTCTGAAATTGAAGTGTAGTTGCTCATATTTTCAGAATGTTGCATTAAACATACATTTGAACCATTCATCGTCAGAAGTATTGGGATACATGCTAATAACAGCTTAATCAAGTGTGACATGCCTGGCGTAACAGAAAAGGATCCATTTTTGAGAATTCTCCGAAGAAGCTTAACAACGCAATATTTAAGAATTGCTCATTTTTAGGTTTGTTAGCTGAAACTTTAAGCTCAGTACCCTTCATTTTTGTGCTGTGATGTGATAATTTTGCTTCTAGAAAACGCGAATTTCTTGATTTAGCAGTGACATTCGATGTCGAATGTTACATTGCTCATCATTTCAAGTGTTTTGCAGATATTCTGTTGCTCTAAGTTTTGAAAGACGAAGTTTTCAAAATGATTAAGACATCTATGCTATCTATGCTAAAGCAAGATTTCATTTCAAGACAAAATTGTTGCATATGAAATTGTTGTAATTCTGGTGATACAAAAAGCCATAAACTAAACCATCTCAGCGATGTGGTACAAATAGACCACCGATCTATCGACACGGCAGTCAATTTGATGTTTTGGATGAAAGTACGGTGCAAAGGTCTGAAAGCTATTTTTACGGGGTCTAAATATCAGCATTTTTCACTGGAGGCCGTTTTTTGGCCCTCACCCTTTTCCCAAAACTACAAGCGATACAACAATGAAACGTAGCTAAATTGTTCTTTGGAAAAATAGTTTTTCAGATATAACAATCATGATTAATCAATTATTAGATTCGTTGTTAGGCAACCGAAAACAATAGGAAAATGACCAGAATAGAGCTATCAAGTTAAAATGCAAGCTCGTACAGATAATCATCAATACCCTATTCACACTCACACAGCTAGGCGAGCTTTATCTAAACCATGTTAAATTCCAACCAATGAAATGACTTCCACTTGTTGGATCGATTAGTTAACATTCTCAACTGATTTAACTGCCAGTGTGTATAGGATATAAGATAACAGTTTCAGTTGCAGTTTCACCTCATTCAACAATCATCCTAAATACAATAACAACTTAACAAAGACAATCCATAGTTGTAACTACATGAAGATCAACAATCTTCATACAAAAACAATGAAAATTAAGGACTACATAAGTCAACATTACAATTTGTATTTAGAATAATTGTCTAAGGAGAAATCCTCTAAGAAGATAACTAATCGAGAGAAGACCCCCCCCCCCCCATAGAAGAAAACAAGAAAAGAAAAGAAAGTAAAACCAGATAACAAAGAATATAATAAGTAAATTCAGAAGGCAATTATCATGTTTGAAGTAAATAAGCAATTATCAAAAATTATGTTTGAAACTGGAAATGGATGAGGCAATTCAAGCATAAATCGGGATGGTATTCCATAGTTTTAAACCAAAATACTGCATTGTTTTTAGACCATGCTGTTTTTGCATTCTTACTGGTTTGGAACAGATCATCTCTAGAGGCCTAACAAGTCCTTTACAAGTGGATAGTTTGGCTGAGTTGGAAGAAATCATGAAGGATAGGAGGAGCGAACTTATTTATTGATTTGTGTACAATGTTTAAAATATTGAAGTGAATTAGATCTCTCAGTGTGAGAACTTCTAGAACTTGTACTTTGTTCCGTTTTGGAGCCAATCGGGTGATTTTTGTTTGGTCGTATTTTTGGTGTGGGGACCGATGGGGACGCAGAGGCGGAGAGGGTTAAGCTAGGATTGTCATCCGAAAAGCCATATTCAAAGAACATTTGCAACCCTTCATCTGCCACTTATTGTGAAATAATCACCATCCTTTTCTGGTCAAAATTTATGAAAACTCAACGTAGCGATGGATTTGGAGTCATTTTGGGTAATGTGGTCGTTTTACAAAATAGTCGACCTCTGGTTCTCGTTCAATTTCCATGCTCCCAAGCAAATTTGGGTTTTGCCGTTTTCATATTTTCCAAATCAAGGACTGGAAAATGAGGGAATAGTCGGATAAATGAACGAATTACCATATTTTTGAAAATGTTTCTTCGGAAGGACGACATAACTTAAACTGACCACGCAACATCTCAAAATATAGCTGAGCCATTCAGCTACGTGCTGATACCTTGTTTATGTTCATAACATTTGCTTTCAGGAAACTATCTGTGACCTAGATCGTGAACTTTTTTTGGTCACCCGGTGCATAATTTTCTCTGTTATCAATATCTTCATATAATTTGAAGACCTTACCTGTGATCAAGCCTTCTTTCACTTTCAATCTATGGAGCACTCCTTAGCACACAGATCGTTGCAAGATTTCTCTTTTCACTCGTACATGTTCTTGACAGTTTAACAGCAAACTCTTTGTCACTCGAAGTAAACGTTCACTTTTATTAGCCAATCAGAAATGCAGTTTACACCTGCTACGGATCAATTTTACGCAGATGGTTATTCTTATCCGAAAGATGCATTTTAGATGAATAAATTTGCCCTCGCAGGGGTCAGGGTGTTGCGCTGCTGCTCTTTGGTGTGGCGGGTGACCTTTGCTGGATGTCCCATCTAGTGTATACATGTTAGAAACTTGCAGAACTTAATGAAAGAAATCTACAAGTCAATGAATCATCTTGGGCGTGGTTTAAAACCACCGACCACCCACCACATCGACCAGTGCATCAACCACTTACCACCGACAACACTTACCACCGACCTCCGCCACAGACCAGTACCACCAACGACCGACGACCGACCATAAAAACCACTTACCACCGACCATAACTGTCACCAACCATCGACCAATCAACCACATACCACCAACCCACCGACCATATAACACCGACTAC
>REGL01001466.1:3584-14402 GCA_004194395.1 Aurelia aurita complex sp. Pacific
CAGTATAAAACACAAATCACTCACCTCCTTTAAGTTCGAAAACCTCACTGATTAATGCATAGAGCGGCTCTGCTACGGAGTCTTTGCGATCGGTGACTCTGAAAAAAGAACGTTGTAATGTTTATGTTAAATACAAATAGAATGCCACGAATGTTCGAGGGTTAAAGGGAATCGATATTGCTTTTTTGCCTACTATAAATAGGGTAAAGAAATGCCCACACACTCATTGTTTCTTTAGCTACACAATAACACGGTACGTGTCAAAGCTACCAAATATAATAGAATGTATTTCTAGCTTGGCGCGGGCCATATGTCGATTCCCTTTGATGCTAATTGATCATGAAGGATGGCAATTCTCGTAGTATTGTCTGTTTTTGCCACTGTCAGCACCGCAATATCTAGAAATCGTTTACTTTTTAGTGAAAAGTAACATGAATTTATTAGGGCTACGAAATTTAATCCCAGAAATCAATGCTTTTTCCTGGAGTGCGTAGTCCTGTTCGCCTGATTTCAGATCAATTTATATTTGAAACGAATAAAAATGCTCACAGTTTCAACCTTGTTTGTTGTTGAGGTTACGTGCAAGCTAACCATATCCAAAAAAGATTTGCCATGAAACACTCATCGAAACTCAGTTTTTTTTAGTGACGTTCCCACTTTCTATGTTGCAAAGTAGTGTTCTTAAAAATAAATTGGCAATACAGAATTGCAGAAGCTCTAAATTTTGTTAAATTTCAGTTCATGTTTTCAATCACATACAAAATACCCCACACAAATGATCTTTGGCCACACATAATTCTTAAAGGCATCTACTTTGTGTCATTTATTGTAGGTTCGTAAACGGAAGAAAAGTCATTGTTATATTATGCCTTCCTTTTCACCATCCGAAAATGTTTAATCTTACAAGTTCGGAGAAAAGACAATAACTACGAGCAATAGCCTTTAACCGAAGAATGACATACCCTTCTTCAATTCCAGCATCCTAAAATCAAAACAGAAAAACATTGCTTTAATAAATTATTCATAACTAAACGTATTGAACAAGTTGATTTAGAATACATTTCTTTGTTGCGACGAGAAGTTACGAAAACAGTTAGTTGCAGAGAAATGAATCAATAAATGAAAAATTATGACAGTGTTAATATATTATTGTTGATTAGTGATTTGTTACAGTGGCTTTGGCGACTTTTATATTGAGAACATCATTTCTCTTTAAATACGGCCGATGATTTCTTTATTTTTGTCAATAGTAGCCATTCATGTTTTACCTTATTCTGGCTAAACATATTCATACTCATATTCATATTAAATTATTTAGAATACAAGTTCCCTTCAGCATAAACTAATAAGTTTAAAATTATAATATATGATACAATGCAATGTAAATAAGCAGAAAAGGTAACTTGAGAACTGCCAGGGCCTACTTGCTGCTGTTCCAGAGAGTCGTGCTTCATTCTTAATTCAGCTCTTGGGAAGAGTTTTTAAATCTCTTTGTGGAACTGCAGGAAAGTTGGCAGTTCCCTGATAGTGATAGGGATAGTAAGAGCTGAATAATGAAAGGCTTTTTTCGCATATTCAACGTTATATCTTGGAACTTGCAGGTGCAGTAGGAGCTGCATAATAAAAGCCTTTTTTCGCATATTTAACGCCATATCTTGGAACCTGAATTTCCTTGCAGTTTCTCACACTGTAGTTTGAATGCAAGTCTAACTAGTTCAAAATATCCCGAAGACTCTCCAAAATGAGTGAATGGCCTAAGCTACATGACGTAGTCTATAGCTAGATAGGACATAGAAAAACGTAAACAAGCTATAGTGTCCTTTGGCTTTGCTTTCTAACATTTGGCAGACTACTCTTCACTGCTCACCCTCTACAATCCTATAACAAATCCAATTTCGGGATAACTACATTAAGAGAAAGATGGGGTACACATATATGAATGTATTCCATAGCTTAACTAATAAACTCTTTAGACTTACCACCTCGTCAGCTTCTACAACAGAATCTGATAAAATTTCAGGAAATGGCATCTTTTTGATCGATCTGCAATGCAATGCAAGGACATGTTGTAAGACGAAGACAGACAATTTAATGCCACATACTCTTCAGTGCAAAATACACGGAATGGTCTTAATGATAAATGGGGGAGGGCTAGGGAAAAACTTCGAAACTCAGTAAGCGAGGGATCTTAATCATTGGATGGGGAAGAGTAAATATTTCAAAATGAAAGTTGCAGTTCTGGTAGTTTTGATCGATATCGCCTACATTAAAGGAAACTGTTTGCTCACACTTCCAAAGGAACCAATTAGCATACAAGTGAAGGAAAACAAATTGTCTTTCCTAGGAACACGATGTCAAAAAAGTAGCATTTGACAAGACCTTTTTGCTCTATAATCTCTTTATTGCTACAATTTATACAATACGTTAGTCATCTTGCGAAGTCTATTTGTTACTTGGTTCGTTATAAACAAATATGAACAAACCTTTACTTTATGTTTCTCGACTATTATGCAACGTTTCATACTGTGAAAAATATGTGACGAAATAGTTCTCGCCCGTTTGATCATTGTTCAGATACCTTCGTCTATGTTATAAGGGACGTCTTTGTTCAGATTCTCTTAGTAAGTCGTATTCGTCTTGAGATTTAAGCACGGAATTGGTATCAGTGCATTAATGTACTCCACATTACCATATAAAGACTTCCTAATTAAATTAGTTATGTACGAAGAACGCTGGTACACGAAAAAAGTTAAAACAGCTGAGGGAAGAAGCTTCCAAATTTCCATGGCAAACAGGAAAGAGAACATGCTATGAAAAACTTGAATGAAAGGTTTCCCTACCCTTTGAGTGAAGACACAAATGAAAACTGTTTCTTTTCTTGGTTCAGAGAGCTGAAAAAGAATTCCAGAGTTAGATTTTCAGAAGTGAGACTGCTTTAGCTAAAACGAATATCATTCGATACCCTTTATATTTTAGTACATATCGGGAGTCCGAAAAAAGGAATCGATTTGGTCGGGCCAATGCCAATCGAGCTTCAATCAATGAGAAATTCATTCTTAAAAATTTCCTCGATAGTTACCTTGTTGAAAATAGATATCTTTATCATCGATACTGGTATTTTGAGAGTTGAAATATCTAACTTGAAATACAAATTTGTCTCCAACTCTAAACCATCTTTTTCATGTTATTCTTAAATTTCGGTGTGCTTCATATCAGGGATTTGCTCAGGCCAAAACGCCAAAGCACTCGTTTGGAGAAGAAGGCAAGCTCGTACTTGTAAACTGCTGGTAACCTGCTTCGTAAGAGAAGGACTACAGTGATAAAGAACGCGTATGCTTAGGCCATGTGCCTTCGGAACAATAACATAACAAGAATGAATAATATACACGCAGCGATAATCAAATACAAAGTACAAGAGTCTGGGCTCTAGTCTTGGTAACAAGTCACTTTATTACATCACTCCTTTTTTCTTTGAGCGTCATTAGCGCGGCAGTAAGTCAATAGGGAATTCGTGTCCGAATCTTTCTGGTGGGTTCCTCTGTCTGGTTGATCTACGCATAATCATCGGTGACGGTTCTCTTTGTTCTCTTTGTTCAGCTCTACGACTTGGACAATCATCATCATCATCAGAATCAAAACCCAGTTTTCCGGTTTTGGAATTCTTTTGAAATGTGATATGTTGCGCTTAACTTTCCGTTGATCTTTGTTCATTGCAATTACTTGTGATCCTGTCCTTTGGACAACGACGTAGGGGTCTGTGTCAAAACGTGTGGTCAGCTTGTTTCTCTTTTGCTGTTTTACCAACACAAAATCTCCGACTGTTATATCACTGTCTTTGACGCGTCTTCTGACGTCACTGTACTCTTTGTTGTACTGCTGTTTCTTTTGGTCATTTATGCAGGCTTCCTTGTGCCTATTAACAATCGGTTTACTTGGTAAAGTTGGTAACTTTCCACGAATGCTACGGTTGAACAAAAGTTCTGCCGGGGGAACCTTGGTGGTGCAGTGAGGCGTTGATCTGTATTGTAAAAGAAAACGAGACAGTTCTTGTTGCCACACCCTTCCTTCTGCTTGTGCTGTTTGAATAGCTCTTCCAAGGGGTTGCATAAAGCGCTCTACTTCTGCATTACCTTGAGGCCATCGGGGGGTTGACGGGTTGTAATCAATACCTAACAGTGACATGTAATTTGTAAAATCATCGCTGTTAAATGGGGGCCCGTTGTCTGTTGTTACTTCAACGGGTAAACCATGAACCGCGAAAGTTTTGTCCAACTTCGGGATTATGGATTTCGCTTTGGTTGATTTTACCATCTCTACGATCGGGAATCGAGAGTATCNGGATGGCAAGGACTCGATCATAAGCAGTATAAAACACAAATCACTCACCTCCTTTAAGTTCGAAAACCTCACTGATTAATGCATAGAGCGGCTCTGCTACGGAGTCTTTGCGATCGGTGACTCTGAAAAAAGAACGTTGTAATGTTTATGTTAAATACAAATAGAATGCCACGAATGTTCGAGGGTTAAAGGGAATCGATATTGCTTTTTTGCCTACTATAAATAGGGTAAAGAAATGCCCACACACTCATTGTTTCTTTAGCTACACAATAACACGGTACGTGTCAAAGCTACCAAATATAATAGAATGTATTTCTAGCTTGGCGCGGGCCATATGTCGATTCCCTTTGATGCTAATTGATCATGAAGGATGGCAATTCTCGTAGTATTGTCTGTTTTTGCCACTGTCAGCACCGCAATATCTAGAAATCGTTTACTTTTTAGTGAAAAGTAACATGAATTTATTAGGGCTACGAAATTTAATCCCAGAAATCAATGCTTTTTCCTGGAGTGCGTAGTCCTGTTCGCCTGATTTCAGATCAATTTATATTTGAAACGAATAAAAATGCTCACAGTTTCAACCTTGTTTGTTGTTGAGGTTACGTGCAAGCTAACCATATCCAAAAAAGATTTGCCATGAAACACTCATCGAAACTCAGTTTTTTTTTAGTGACGTTCCCACTTTCTATGTTACAAAGTAGTGTTCTTAAAAACAAATTGGCAATACAGAATTTCAGAAGCTCTAAATTTTGTTAAATTTCAGTTCATTTTTTCAATCACATACAAAATACCCCACACAAATAATCTTTGGAACACCCATAATTCTTAATGGCATCAATTTTATGTCATTTATTTGTATGTTTGTAAACGGAAGAAAAGTCATTGCTTTATTATGCCTTCCTTTTCACCATCCGAAAATGTTTAATCTTACAAGTTCTAAGAAAAGACAATAACTACGAGCAATAGCCTTTAACCGAAGAATGACATACCCTTCTTCAATTCCAGCATCCTAAAATCAAAACAGAAAAACATTGCTTTAATAAATTATTCATAACTAAACGTATTGAACAAGTTGATTTAGAATACATTTCTTTGTTGCGACGAGAAGTTACGAAAACAGTTAGTTGCAGAGAAATGAAAATGAAAAATTATGACAGTATTAATATATTAATGTTGATTGGTGATTTGTTACAGTGGTTTTGGCGACTATTATATTCAGAACCTCACTTCTCTTTAAATACGGCCGATGATTTCTTTATTTTTGTCAATAGTAGCCATTTATGTTTACCTAAGCTACATGGCGTAGTCTATAAATAAGACAGAAAAACGTAAACAAGCTATAGTGTCCTGTGGCTTTGCTTTCTAACATTTGGCAGACTACTCTTCACTGCTCACCCTCTACAATCCTATAACAAATCCAATTTCGGGATAACTACATTAAGAGAAAGATGGGGTACACATATATGAATGTATTCCAGAGGTTAACTAATAAACTCTTTAGACTTACCACCTCGTCAGCTTCTACAACAGAATCTGATAAAATTTCAGGAAATGGCATCTTTTTGATCGATCTGCAATGCAATGCAAGGACATGTTGTAAGACGAAGACAGACAATTTAATGCCACATACTCTTCAGTGCAAAATACACGGAATGGTCTTAATGATAAATGGGGGAGGGCTAGGGAAAAACTTCGAAACTCAGTACGCGGGTGATCTTAATTATTGGATGGCGAAGAGTAAATATTTCAAAATGAAAGTTGCAGTTCTGGTAGTTTTTGATCGATATCGCCTACATTAAAGAAAAATGTTTGCTCACACTTCCAAAGGAACTAATTAGCGTACAAATGAAGGAAAACAAATTGTCTTTCCTAGGAACACGATGTCAAAAAAGTAGCATCTGACGGGACCTTTTTGTTCTATAATTTTTTTCCTGCTACAGTTTATAAAATACGTTAGTCACCTTGCGAAGTCCATTTGTTACTTGGTTAGTTATAAACAAATATGAACAAAGCTTTACTCTCTGTTTCTCGGCTACTATCCAACGTTTCATACTGAGAACAGTATGTGACGAAATAGTTCCCGCTTGTTTAATCATTGTTCCAGATAACTTCGTCTATGTTACAAGGAACGCCTTTGTTGAGATTCTCTTAGTAAGTCGTATTCGTCTTTAGATTTAAATACGGAATTGGTACCAATGCATTAACGTACTCCACATTGCCATATAAAGACTTCCCGATTAAATTAGCTATGTACAAAGAACGCTGGTACACAACTAAACTTACAACAGCTAAGGGAAAAAGCTTCCAAATTTCAATTGCAAACAGAAAAGAGAACATGCTATGAAAAACTTGAAAGGTTTCCTTACCCTTTGAGTGAAGACACAAATGAAAACTGTTTCTTTTCTTGGTTCAGAGAGCTGAAAAAGAGTTCCAAAGTTAGATTTTCAGAAGTGAGACTGCTTTAGCTAAAACGAATATCATTCGATACGCTTTATATTTTCTTGTACATATCGGGTGTCCCAAAAAAGGAATCGATTTGGCCGAGCCTAGCAATGCCAATCTAGCTTCAATCAATGAGAACTGCATTCTTAAAAATTTCCTCGATAGTTAACTTGTTGAACATAGATATCTTTATCATCATTGATACTGGTATTTTGAGAGTTGAAATATCTATCTTGAAATACAAATTTGTCTCCAACTCTAAACCATCTTTTTAAGGTTATTCTTAAATTTCGGTGTGCTTCATATCAGGGATTTGCTCAGGCCAAAACACGAAATCATTTGTTTGGAGATGAAGGCAACCTCGTACTTTCAAGATTAACGTTTCATATCTGAAAGCACCAACATCACTGATAAAGGTATCTATGTTCAAGCTAACTATCGAGAAACGTTTTGAAAACAAATTTCTCATTGATTGAAGCTAGATTTTCATAAATTCTCAAAGCACCAATATCACATAAGGTATTAATGTTAAAGTTAACTATCGATGAATGGTTTCATCGATATCTTTATTAATGTTAAAGTTAACTATCGATAAATATGATTTCGGATAGTATATTTACTTTTCTGCACTGGGTTAAAATTTCAATAGGGATCAGCGTTATATCATATTTCATCCCTTCGAATATTGGTCTGCGCTTGGAAACAGTAAATTTCTGATTTCATCAAAGTTTAAAAATCTCTATCTCTGCTCTCATAAGTCATAAGTCTGATTTTCGTAATACTTCTATTACTTTGATTGCAAATCATTGGTCTACCTAACAAGCTAAAACTTGAAAGTTTTTGAGAACTTTTAATTTTCAGTTTACATTCCAACATTTGCCGTTATAGATCCCAGTGACATATTTTCATGCTTCACAACTAATTTCATATCCTATTCACATTGATATAATTAAACCAGCTTTATCTAAATCAGGTTAAATTTCAGCCAATGAAATGAATTCTGTGTGTTGGATTGACCAATAAGAAAGCAACACTCGATTACATGGTTTAGTCATCGTTTAGTATGCAAAGGGCGAGTTGCCTTCGGAAACCATTGTACAATACAACAAAAAACCCTTAAATGCTTCGTTTATGAATGAGTTTTGAAGGCAGGCTTTGCCATCCTGACTATGCAAATTTGTTCACTTATCACTCAAAACATTTTCCAATACTCAATGCTCGGATTACATTTCCCAAAGTATAGTTTTCTGATCATGCCGATAAACCAAAATTAAAGAAACTTACTCTGAGCCATTTCCACTGTTGTGTTGCCCTCTCAACTGCTCTGAACTAGGGCTCAAAAACAAGTATAACTCTTCACTTTGATATAGTCTTTCATCTTGCAACAATATCTAAGGTTAAAAATAGCATCGTTTGAGAATACTGCNAACTTTTATTTATCCATTCCAATATTTGCAGTTATAGATCACAGTGACATATTTTCATGCTTCACAATTAATTTCATATCCCATTCACATTGATACAATTAAACCAGCTTTATCTAAATGAGGTTAAATTTCAGCCAATTAAATGAATTCTGTGTGTTGGATTGACCAATAAGAAAGCAACACTCGATTACATGGTTTAGTCATGGTTTAGTATGCAAAGGGCGAGTTGCCCTCGGAAACCATCGTACAATACAACAAAAAACCCTTACATGCTTCGTTTATGAATGAGTTTTGAAGACAGGCTTTGCCATCCTGACTATGCAAATTTGTTCACTTCTAAAAAACATCTTCCAATGCTCAATGCTTGGATTACATTTCCCAAAGTATAGTTTTCTGATCATGCCGATAAACCAAAATTAAAGAAACTTACTCTGAGCCATTTCCACTGTTGTGTTGCCCTCTCAACTGCTCTGAACTAGGGCTCAAAAACAAGTATAACTCTTCACTTTGATATAGTCTTTCATCTTGCAACAATATCTAAGGTTAAAAATAGCATCGTTTGAGAATACTGCTCTTTGGGAATAGTACAGGGGGTGCAGAGAACGGGGAGTACCACATAATTGAAAACTGTTTCCTTTTGAAAGGTTATTGTTTCCTGATTTGCCGATTTTTAAGACCCATTATCAACCATGATCCTTTGCACGCCGAATCAAAGAAAGACGAAGAGATTCTAGGCCAGAAACGATTTTCAAATATTCAAAAATGCTACTTGAATGAATTTGCAATAGTAATTAATTGAAATGAAGTGAAAGATTTTGAATACCGATAAATATTCTTGCAATGAGCATCGTAGCGTTTCTAGGGCGGAAGCATCATATTTCTTGTTGAAAAACCATTTCTTACTTGCAACAGGAATCTCTTTACTCATCCAAGAGCAGCACTGAAAAAGCAAAAAAAGTAAATGCACACAAGGGCGGGGCCAGAGGGTGAATTCGAGCCAATTTTCTCAGTAGGGCATAAAGCATACCTCCTGGGGAGCAATTCTTTCCCCTGTCTACCCCACTTTTCAGGGCTGGTGCCGCCCTTGAACGCACGTGATAGTACAACACATTCTAATCAATATCTGACAACAATAGGAAAAGCAAGAGCTGCACAGAGTTGAAAGAAACGGGTGATTTCCCTTCGGTTCAAATCATCGTCGCTAGATGCTTTCCACGCGATCTTCTTGAAAAGCAGACAGTAGTAATGCCTAGAAAGCCAGCCCGCTCTTTTTTCAACTAACCTAACAAGACGATTGACGATTAATCATCAACCATTTAGTGACGAAAAATAGTTGCTGCAAGAGTTAAACCTGTCAGCAATCTGAATGGAAACAGTGGGCTTCTATGGTATGTTTAACTTCTTTGAAATAACTTACATCTTTCAATTTTGCATGAAGTGCTTGAAACTCTTTCAGATGTCTTGCCACTACCCAGCCAGTTGCTTGCGAGGCATAATCAGGCTGCTTCTCAGCGGCCTCATCACATGATATGCAGATAACAAACAATGGAGTTTTATCGTCTTGAGGGTCAAGCTGAAGGGAAAGGGCGAGATTACAGCATGGTACCATATAGAAGCGAATATAATGCAGCAGGCCTCCTTAAAAATATTCTATGCCTGCGAGCGAATGGCTGGGAAAATGTGCTTGCAGTCAAAATACTCTGAGTACAGTAAAAGTATCAGCAACTAATATGTAGTCATATCTTGTGCCTGCGAGCGGTGCTTGCGTACATTAATGGGCCTGATATAAGAGCAACTCCTTAGTAGATTATGTTTCTGCTTTTGCGTATTGGGAGAAAGAAAAACAAAAGAGCGAATGGACCTGAGATACCATGTATTTACTTCGCTGAGGGATAAAAAAGCACGCAAGAAGGAGAGCTGTTAATACGAGATTGTTTATCAAGAATCAATGAAATAAGTTAAATTATGGGTAGTTAGACACTGCTGGTGTGCTTCTATGGAGGAGCACTGGATGATATGTATCTGTGGGGGAAATTTTTTATACTACTGCGGAGGAGATATCGAAAGCGAAGTGAAGAGAGAAGGAGAGAGAAGATTTAATATTTTCGTTCTTTCGATATCTCCTCCGCAGTACTATAAAAAATTTCCTCGCAGATACATATTATCCAGCGCTTCTCCATAAAAGCACACCAGCAGTGTCTAACTACCCATGGTTAAATAATGCATCATCTTTTATTTTTTGCGATTTTTCCCAAAACAGACTCACACCCAAGGAACTGCCCTTATATTAGGGCATAAAGAAAAAGACATTTCATAAAACTGAGTTTTCTCAAAATCCTTCAAAACAAGCCAAAAATCCGGATTAAAAAATTCACTACCAATTAAGCCTCACATCTTTCATAATGAAACTGTATTTGTCTATGTTATCGCGTATACAGTTACGTCTCCCATAAAACCTAGAGAAAATAGGAGAATGTTTACGGTCATTCTTACCTGAGCACTGACAATGGTAGCTTTCCAGTATCCAAGCATCTCACACCATAAATCTACAAAAAGTAACGGTAAAAGCGAAATTTCAAAATGTGAATCTTGCACGAAAAGTAGATCTTTA
>REGL01001466.1:14586-26229 GCA_004194395.1 Aurelia aurita complex sp. Pacific
CTATCTACGTATATACTTGGCATGTATGCTAAGGTTGAGTAAATTTCGAGCAAATGCTAGGTAACAAGAAAATACTGTTCGACAGTGTTTGCTCTGGGCCGAATCAATTCCTGGTAAGTTTTTAAATAATCCTCGATGGTTAACTTGAAGTCCGGCTGAAGATTATTGCTCTACGACCACCATCCGCTGTAAAGAACAAAACTAGTTGTTATAGTTATAGATGTCTATGCATTGAAATAAATCTAAATATTTACCGCAAAAGCTCTATTTTTCTCTTTAATAGCTCTGGGTTTTCTTTAAAGATTTAACTGTTAACTTGAAATAACTGAAGGTTTCTTAACCATGTGATAAAAAACCTTTCCGCCTGTTTCAAGATTAATGACATTTTAATAGGACGCTAAACAGGCTGTTTTGAAAAAATTGGTTTCTATTTTGCGGGATCTTACTGTATTGCTGTCCTTACTTTCGGCAGCTGCAAATAATTTACATTGCGCAGACTATAATAGCTCTTTTTTCTGCAAAAATATCTTTCATAAAGGTTGGGTTGAGATCGTTCCTTGTTTTGAAAATTTATATCATAAACAACTGTAGATTGCGTTTATAAATGGTTACAGAACTATTTATACTATTTACAAAATAATGTCAACTATCTTTGCTTACAATTCTCAACGCTCTTTCACGAACTTTGTCCACCGTTTGTCTACCTGATTAATGAAATGCAGAACAACCAACACTGCCAATTTTGGATATGAAACTTGCTGTTGTTTCGATATAATCGTGACACAGTGCTAAGAGGATTACAGTTATCTTCAAGCAGCATGACCAAAGGATGGGCAATAGCGGTGTTGTTCCATACATTACATTCATGCTTCTAGAGACAAGACTGTATGATCCACACCGCAGGAAAATCCATGAAAATTACTAGCAAATCCACAAACATTTGGAACACTTGCCAAGGTATATTCTCATAGAAAGAATATGTGTCCAGACTCTAAAACATGTGCCCTGAACACATTGAACACTTTATAGTTTTAAATACCCGTTCTTTCGATATGAAATTCAAGTTGTCTTCGCTCTGTTATCAATGCATCTTCCTCTTTCTGAAGGGCATCTATTTCCTGCAAAAGATGAGAATGGTATTTGAACACACCGGAACATCATCGACGAACAGCTCCAAAATGCAAACATATGTAGTTCTTGTAGTAGCTGCGACAGAAATCCTTAAAATAGGCAAAGTAAAGCTAACAAAAACAACGGATGACAAACAACGATTGATCTGTCATGAAATGCAACGGATTCTATTGACTGGCACTGAATTAAAAAACACCGACGAGTTGCTGAACATACATAATTTTGAATGCTCTTACCTTTGGGTCAGCAGGCATGGCTCTTTTACTCAATTCCAATGCTTGAGTCTGGAAAGAAAAAAAGACATCTTTTATGAACGCATCTCATCTGACGTTGAGAGGTTTACGTTTGCATGACTACCTAAGGCAAACGTATGACCGCTATGAGATCTTCCAAAAAGATCGGTTCTTTTCAGCCAAAAACTATCGAAGCTAAACTTCATCTGCAATCTGTGTATTTGAATATCGCACTTTTAAAATCAGCTATCTTGCAAGCGAATTTGGCTGTTCAGCGAGGAGCAGCCGAATATTGACTAAAATAATCGGACTTTTCTGGATATCTAATTGAAACATTCGACACTTCAATAGTTTGCCAAACATCTTATCATCGAAATATCGGTAGTAAGTTAAGCAGTTTTATCGGCTTTTCCGCAGCTTGCCGCTATATTAGATATTTCACTGTGCTGAAAGTTGAGCGATCAATTAAACAGGTTCCTAAAAAGTTGATAAAAGTAATATTGGCCACAAAAGTGTCGTTTCATAACAGAACAGTGCTTGGGCGTTTCATAGCAGAACAGTGCCCTATAGGTTTTGTTCATCTGTTAATTAATTGCATTGTTATAACATTGTTACATTTTTGCGTGTAATTGTCTCTAGGAAATTAGAAAGGCCATCTATCAACCCGTGAAGTGCGCTCCTCCGTTTTATAGCCCAGGGGTGCTTCATTGTTCAAAATACTAGGCATGCTGCTCAAGTGGGTTACTTTTTCAGCCAAAAATTCCCTGCCTACGGGTTTATATTTCATATCAAATTCCTAGATAGGGGTTTTATTATTTAAAAGAGCATTTAAATAACTACAAAACGGGTAAGAACTCCATGATCTTCTCAAACATGGGTGGGCTAGAGGTCTAGAATAGAATGATAATGAAAATAACTAAAATTATCATAATTATTATAATTATAATCACAATTATTATTATTATTATTATTATTATTATTATCATTATTATTACTATAATCTTTATATAGCGCCAAAATCTATTAGATATATATCCTTTAGCGTTGTACAATATCTAAGTTAAAAATAATGGTAGACTTGGGCCGTGTTTGAAAACTAGGCGGCACTTATAGCCAAACCAGCCATAGGAGTACATTTCATGCTATACAGATAGCTGCAGTACATATATACAAGCACATAATTTAAGAAGACTATTGCCTGTACCTTTGCAGCTAGCGTCTGATCCAATATCTGCAACCTTCTAACACTGTAATCATTCCTTTCTTCAATGCTGCTTGGCATAGCTGATGGGAGGGCACAAAGATTAGTATAAATCATTATTTTTCTCTTGCTAAAGGCGTTTACACGTATTTTTTATGTAAGAAACTAAGCTCCGGGGCTGGAAGGCAGTTTCTTAAATTTTCGGGCAATTTTAATACCAAAAGTTCCTAACGTGTTTCTTATATTTTTAATGCTGGAAATTTAGAGTTAATTTAGCTTAGCCAAAAGGGCTCCCAAATTACTTAGTAAGATCTCAAAACAAGTAAATAACATAATTCGCACTCAAAATAATGTCCAAACGGTTGCTATAACTGTACAGTGTCAAAACGTTTTTGAGTGCGTTGGGAAAATTAACACTGCAAATTACAAACGTTTCATAGCCCTTTAAATTCAGGTAGAGCTGCTTCTTAACTTTGGAAAAATTGAGCCTACTCTTACTTAAAAGCTGTTTCTTATAAAAATATAAGTAATCATAGAAATGCTGCAACCTAGAACGCAGGGTAACAATGGGCGGCCAGGGGTATCATTTGCGCTGAAGAAGGGAGGCTGAAGACAATGATAGCCCTGGAATCGAGGTTCAGAAATTCTGCTCTTTTGCTGCCTCTTTTCAAAAAAGCTACGAATTATTATTATCGTTATCATTATATTTAAAGTTTGGAACTTACATAGCTGAATATAAAATGCTAATTAAAGCTAACAAATTAAATTACAATGTTACCGAAAAATATATACAAATAAATAGTCAATAAAATTACAATTTTCATAAAATCTATATGCAAAATCTACAAACAAGATGTATAAAACTACAGGGTGTCCCAAAAAACATGTGCGCTGTTTGAGTGGCTTCTGCGGAGCAGCCATAAATCCAATTTTTCTGTTTTTAAGATTCTTGACAGAAGAGACTTCAAATTTAAGGTTGATACCAAGTTTGAGTAAATCTGATCAGTAGTTGCTGATTTATGGAGCAAGAAAGCCTAAATTATTGGCTGCCTCAAAACCAGAGGATTCATTATTCTCCACTGCGTTAAAATCAACGAAATTGATTGAATAAAACATACCTAGCCCTGTTTTCTGATGTTCATAAGTGAGACAGATAGTCATACATTGAAGTTTGTGACAACCAAGAATATTGGACATATCTAGGGTTGCTAGGAATGGAAATGTGCAGCACAAGTGCGTCAGGCCATGTCATGCGTCCATCAGATACTTTGCTTCTTAAAAGTGATAAAGTCGTTTTAAGCCAACAACATTGCGTTCAGCATGCTGCTTGGTCGATATTCTTAAAGAATATGGTCATTAATTACCCCTAAATGCGTTTTCTGGCATAACTGTAAAGTTTAAGTTCATTTAATGTTAAAATTCAAGTTATAAGGTTAAGTACGGAGATAAAATTCTCTGGTTTTGAAGCAACGAGTGATTGTGACTCTTTCTCAATAAATCAGCAACCACTTATCAGATTTACACAAACTCGGATCTCTTCTATTCACAAATCTGAAAAACAGGAAAGTTAGATTTATGGCTCCTCCACAGTAGCCATTCAAACGGCGCACATGTTTTTGGGAGACCCTGTATAAAAAGCCGAGCCGAGGTATGTATCGTTTGCAAAGTCTGCAGTCACAATCTATATTTTTCCAAAATTTTGTTTTATTCTTGAATTGTTGAACAGAATTTGCATCTTTGATTTCCCGTGGAAGAGACTGCCAAATACGCTGCTGCCCCCTCCACATTAGACCGTTGGACCGTCTATATTGGACGGTCCCCTCCAACGGTCCCCTACGCTGCCCTCTATATTGGACCGTCTATATTGGACGAAATGCCAAGAGAGCATTCTCAAATGTTGTTAGCGCAATAGAATAGATATAATAAGCTACCAGAAGGGCATATTTAATTTTTGAGACTCTACAAGGCACCCAAAGGGGAGGGGGTTATCAGAGAGGGGGTTGTTCATAAATTCAAGTGACAAAATTAGTAGATCTTTCAAGTAATATTTTGCAAAAACAGCATGCAATACGCAAATTCAACGCATTGCTAATCCCAAACCATACAAAAATTAACAATTAAAGTTGTTTTAGCTAAATAAATGAACAATTTTTGGTAACCTTTCACATTTGATATAAGTGGGGAGTGGGGGAGTGGGGGGCTTAAAAATGACCTGAAGCGAAAATTTTCATTGGTGGAAACGAATGGCACTGCTGAATGATGAAAATTGTCGTTAACATTTTTGATATCCCATTTCATTTTCGCGTTATTGAATGTTTTGTGGGATTAGCTGATGACCTCATTCTGTTTGCAAAAAGTTAAGGAAGGACACAGGGTTGAACAAATTGTTTTCAATGACAATGCCATTCTAAAGATCCTATCAACTTGTTAAACAAACATATTCCATTTACGTTGCTCTGCTAAAAATTCTTGCAATTGTAACCTTTCCATATGTGTAATTTGCAAACAAAATGATGTCATGAGCTGATACTCAAAATCAGCTGATAACTCGAAAACGAAATGAGATATTCAAACAATTTTAACATCCTTTCTTATCGTAAAGTAGTGCCATTTATTTGCATCAACAAAATTTTTACCCCAGTCATCATTCATAGAGAAAGTGGCTTATTCAAAGCTTTGTCTGAAACAGTGCAATGGGTTTAACAAAGAGGAAGGGCAAAAAAGAGCTTTTATGGCACTGTACATCTCCAATGTAACAAACCCAATCAGAAGCAAAATCGACGGTTAATTTTCAATTCAAATCATGGGTTTGAGGAAACAATATGTTTGCTTTCTCGAACAAAATGTATGAATGAATCATACCTGTGTCTTTATTCTTGTTGCTTTCGCCTGCAATTTATGCTCAAATCAACTCCCAAATTCAAGTCTGTAACGGCCTAAATTGGGAGTTGATTTGAGCATAAATTGCAGGCGTTAACAACAAGAATAAAGACACATGTATGATCTATTCATAGATTTTGTTCGAGAAAGCAAACATATTGTTTCCTCAAACCCATGTTCAAACGAAGCTCTTCAACTCAAAGTAATATTTCGGTCCCAAGTAATGTTCAAATCAAAGAGGTAAAATGTCTCAAACTTACCAGCTTTCCAGGACTCGGTTCCATGCTGAAAAAGAAATGATGTATGTGAAAGTAACATTTACCTTATAGTTGGGTGGAGTGAGGCAAAAGGGATCAAAGCAGGATAAAGTCGGTCACGTGATTTCTTGTCTCTAAACTTGAAGGAAAGCGTCATTGCTTGCAGCGACGTAATGTAGAAGATTGTGACCCTTAGCAAAATAAGCATAAAGGGGCCCCCTCAGGCTTCAAATGAATTTATGAAATATAACTTTTCAAAGTCGACAGCAATGTGTGTTTGTTTTGCAAAATAATTTCCATGTTCTCCGACAATGTGCATCCAAACCTTTAAATACATGTATTCTTTATAAGAAAACCGCTGATAAGAAACTCATCGCTTGGATCGCTGCAAAATTAAGAAACTCCAGTACTGGGACAATATAACTTAAGAAACGATATATTTTCATCGAGGAAATCCTTGGCATCATTTGCTCAATTTTCACCTTTTTCTGGATCAGTTTTCTGTACTCGGAACGTACTAGAGTAACGTCTAAACATTCGGCTTTAAAAAACCTTACATAGTACATAGTACAACACGCAACGAACATATTTTCATTTAAAAAACCTTGTTTTGAAATGTTCACGATGGTGCAGGTAGTGAACACGAAGACCGTTACGGAGCCTTATAATAACGCACTCTAAATCTGATAACTTTTGTGGCATTTTCATGTTTATTGTCTTGAAAATATGTGTAAACCAGCTTACCCGCTGTCTGATACTCATGCCATCACTCCAGTTAATTGCAAGATTTTCTTCCTCACCTTCAGGCAAATGTGCTCGCAATGCATCGATTGCAGATTCCGATTGGCAGATGTATTCCATGTAATCCTTGCTTAGAACAAAGTCTCGATAGAATTGTTCTTCCATTGTCCGATAAATGATCTTCTGTGCTTCGAAAAAATATTCTGGGCCACCGTTCCCTGCAGAAAAGTTTGAAGGTTGTGCTAGCTGGATTACGAGAAGTAGTCAGTTGGTGGCACGTGAACATAACACATGTACCAATAAGATTCAAGCCCTGGCAAACGTTGTTTGCAAACGGTCGAGATTTGCTTGTCAAGCAATGCTTTTCAATCCTATCTGGCCACATACGCGACAAACATAGTTAGCTGAGCAACGTTTTCAAGGAAGTTCAAAAACAATTTTCTGCTTTTCACAATCAAGTAATATTTGTCAAGCAATGTTTTGTGACATGGCTAAACAAACAAAATTTTGATAACTTTTCTTCATTTTCTTATGAATAATAATTTGAATATAATACTTTATTTTAAGCACAGGACTTGAGAAAATCATCAACAAGTTCCAGGTTTATTTTTAGCAGTCAGCACACTCAAATCACAGCTGCTTGCTTTATTGCGAACCAAATACACGGGACTCATATTCAAACTCACTACTCTGGTGATCAAACCCTTATCTTTGTGTTCCTCGCTAACTTATAATATACTTATATCAAAAAATTGTGCAGATACGGTATAAGGGGCAACGCTGGGAACTGGTTTCAGTCCTATTTAGATCATAGGAAGCAATTTTGCTCTGTAAATGGACAGAGATCAATGACAAGTGAGGTAACGTGTGGCATACCTCAAGGTTCCTGCCTAGGTCCTCTCCTTTTTATCATATATCTAAACGACTTCGAGAAGTGTTTGAAATTTTCCCAAGCAAGTATCTATGCCGATGATACAAATGTAACAATCGCATCGGATGATGTTGAGAAACTGGTCTTAGAGGCGCAACAGGAATTGCTCAACCTCTCGGAGTGGATGAGAATAAATAAGTTAAGTCCTAACCCCGCAAAGACAGAATATATGATAATAGGCCATTCTCGTAAAGTAAATGCGCTGAATATCTCGAATGCACTCACGTTAAATGGCTCAGATATTAAGCGTGTTACGAAGACGAAATCGCTAGGTGTAACTGTCGACGAGAACCTAAAGTGGGAAGAGCAATACAAAACTGTGAAGGGTAAAGTTTTTGGAGGACTTGCGTCATTAAAGAAATTAAGAAATATAATTCCCCAAACAAAGCTGTGTAGTGTCTACTACGCTATTGTCGAGAGCCATCTACGTTATGCTAATGAAATATGGGGCAGCCTTCCAAAAACAAAACTTGATACCCTCCAACGTCTGCAGGACAGGGCCCGGTCAATAATCGAAAGTGCCAGATTCAAGGATAACTGGTCATGTGACTGGCTGAGCGTTGAAAATATTATTCGATTTGATAGATCGGTCATGACATATAAGATTATGAACAAATTAAGCCCTGAAAGCCTCTGGGATAAATTTCAGCAAAGATCGTCGCAGTCAAACTATGCAACAAGATACTGTAGAGATCTACAAATTCCTAGACTAAATACAGAATATGCGAAAAAGAGTTATTACTATTCTGCTATGAAAGTTTGGAACAATATCCCAGTTGATATTAGAGAACTCCCGACTATTAGTCGCTTTAAAAAAGAACTAAAGGAGTATTTGAAGAGCTGACTGAAAATATCAGTTTAAAACACGACCCCCTGGAAGAACAGCATCTTAGGTAATTTGATCTTTTGTTAATAACCAATTTATTTATTGTATTTAAGCTGAAGGGTAGTTTCGTGTATAAAAAATTATATCATATCATATCATACCTTTTAGCTATTCTGTAGAAGAATCTGGATCGAACGATAGTTTTACACATTTGGAATTTTGCAGTAATTCGTTCAATATTCGAATGTCCACGATAGTGATAGAAGCTCTTATGCCACCATGATGCCACTCATTTGAGCCTTTCATATAACAATGTACAGAGATACCAATCGATCCAGAGACTTTTGTAGACTAGCTTAAAGGTCTACATTAAATGCCAAAACCCTCGTAAGAATACTTTTCGGACAAAACATTTTCGGACAAAACATTTTCGGACAAAACATTTTCGGACGAAAATTTGCAAAAGTTCTTTACGGAATTTTGGACTTCTTTTTACAGAAATTTAGACGATTAAAACGATAAAGCTACATGGCATTACTGCTTATTTCGTACTCAAAATGTCATGAATCGTGCTTTGTTTAAGGATTCTTGGTCAGAAATTTCCATAAATGATTATTGTTGAGGCTGATGAGCAGGACCGTCGAGAAGGGGGGGGGTAGCCAGGGTAGTTACCAGGGGCCTGGGGCCTTTAGGGGCCCGGAAAAAATATACATTATCCATTCTTTCTTTGTTTTTAATTTTCCTCAAGGAACGTTTCTAGGCCTGCGGGCCCACTGGCATTCTCAGCCTAGTCTTTACACACGAGATAAACAAATTTTCCAGCTAAAAATGATGTTTTTAGCACCTGAAAAGCATCGATTTACCAGTGCATAGAAGGGTGTGGTCCGAGAGAAAAAGGGCGTGGTTCGAAAAATTTTCCGGCGATCTTGGCGCCAGGGCCCCTTCCCTCTCCGCTCCTGGGGCACGGCCAATCTCTCGACGGCCCTGCTGATGAGAATGATTGCTATGATCGATTGGGTTGAAGAGAATATATTTTCATTAGTAATTAACACTCCACCATATTGTTTTCAGTGCAAACCGTTTCGTGAGCAAAACACAACGGTTCCAAACATTAGAATATTTTGCTGTGATTTTCTATGTTGCAAAAACTTCGGACACTTCGGACTACAAAAATTTTTGGTCATTAAAACTTCCTGACATATGAAATGTCTGAAAATATCAATGTCTGAAAATTTGGCAAGTAATCTAACATAAATTCTTCTAAATAGCACCCTGAAACTCACCATAGAGATATGCCTCCATCCCTCTCACCAGACGTGTATCAAGTTTTACCACTTTCTCAGCTGATGGTGTCACATAGAGCTGGAAAATCTCACCGGCAGCTTGCAGAGCTTCATTTGGATTTACTAATCTCAGGTGCTCAACAGCCATCCATAACCTACGAAAGAGCATGCACTTTTAAAACATTGGAGAATAAAGAATGCTGCTCCAAAATATCTTATTGATTTACTACAAAAATACACAATGACTGATGATCTCTTTCTCAAGATACAGAGAAATGCCCTGGTATCAACAGGGGCCTGATGAGTTGTTCATGTTGCATAGGGCAAATCTTGGACTGGGCAAATCACCGATACAAATGCTCACTCACTCTTTCTCAAAGATGAACGTAAATGTAATAGTTAGCCCCTTGTTTGTCTTGGTGAAATTTCAGCTGAAAGGCAAGTCGGTCAGAGCAGCCTAATCTTTGGCATGGCATCTAACTTCGACATACCCTGAATTCATAACGATGCCTTTGCAGTTACCTTGTTGAACTTATCTCGTCGCAGTAAGCCTAAGCAGGATTATGAAACTGTGAGTGCCGGAGGAAGGAATAAGGAAACCTACAGGATATTTTGAAAACCTATCAATTGGAATAGGGGTTTGCAAGAAGTATGAACTGATATGGTTACATTTCAGAATATTGACATAAAATGATGAAATTTACTACCGGGGGAAGTTACTGTACTGTAGTTTGCGAATGAAGCATTGCCTTGCACAAATGAAATCAAAAACACTGTCTCTGATAATAAATTCAAGATTTACTATTTTACCATAAACTATTGCTTCTAACACAGTAGTTTGGTTAATAGGGGAGTCAGTAAGGGAATTCAGAATCTACAGGCTGACCAATAGGGGGTAGGTAGGCCAGTCTGACCACTACTGACAGTCTGACCCCTAACTTCTACACTCATTGCAAATATCTGTGATTTTCCTTCAAACTAACCTCTTGAGGGCTGGAGTTGCCTGTGAACAAACTGTAGTTTTACTTTATACAAAATCCAGAGGCAACACAAAGAAAACAAATATCGTGCGGAAGAACAGCAAGGATGGACATACTGTAAAATATTCTCACCTTTATTAATTTCAGGTAAGTGTCTTCAAAACATCCTTCATGAGAAGGATAGGTAGTACAAAACAAAAACAATAAGACGGAATCTCAAAAATTGCATAAGCAAATTATTTTCACTCGCTTTCCTGCAAAATCCAGGCCCAAACTCCTTTCAAAACAAAGTTTATGCAGTGAGGTCAGATATGATGAAAAATGTTAGCCAACCATTTAGGGTGATGCTCCATATAAATAGTCCATTTTAAATTAATGATTTATAAACTTAGAAAAGCACAGAAAATTAACTGCTTACCTTAGCAGGTTGCAGCTGTTATTTCTTTGCAAGTATAACAAGAAGTAGCTTCTTGCCAAACTATTATCCATGATTTGTCGGAAAGAAAGCATTTTTGTTGAATTGGATCTCTTTGCTTTGATACTGCTCTTGTTTTGGTCTTTTCCAGCTCCTTCAAATGGTTTTCCGTGACCCAAGCCATAAGCTCTATAGTCTGGGCCTCCAAATGCCCTGATTCTTTTTTCACATAAAGATTTGGCAACTCTGCATTGGTTAATGTATCTTTTTAAGTTTCTTTCCCTCAGCATTTCCTTCTTGCTTTTCTTTTTAGTTTTTTCATTTCCATCCTCTCTGTCAATGCCTTTAAGGTTGTGAATGACTGTGGCTTGCATGCTTTCTGCAATTGTGTGGTACCTAAACAATGAGATACAAAAATCTTAATTATGCAGTACCAAACACCGTTTTGCACCTCAGGATTCTCAAGGATTCCTAAAGTGTTCCTGAGAAAGTTTTTAATCTCTCAAGAAGTGTTGCTTGAAAAATTGTACACCCTTCCATTAACCCTCAAAGAATTCTTATTAGAAGGTGGATAACTCTTGGATAAACTATTTGGATCAGATCTACTGGTTTCAAAGAACCTCTACACAGGATCAGACCCTATAATGAGCAGTTAGTAACATTCAAGTATTCAGTTTGTCTCATTTTTCCTTGCGTTGTTTGAAATGCTTGCTACATACTGTTAGGAGCAGCATCATATCAAAGTAACGAGACCACAGTTTGATA
>REGL01001466.1:27266-38380 GCA_004194395.1 Aurelia aurita complex sp. Pacific
CATTTTCAATGATTTTCCAAAATTCTTTGTTCAAAATTTCCACAAAAGCAGTTTCATCTTTGCCGACATCTCGGAACCATGATAAACAAAAATCTCTGATCACCAAGTCTATTACTTCTTGTAGCGTCTTGTCCATTTGCCGTGAAATTACAATTTTATGTTGATAATAATGTCTGTTATAAGTTTTTGTCATTAGTTCTAAGAATTTTGATACTTGTTGTTGTTCTCTCGTTGGTTTTGGCGGTGGTGGGACTCTGTGTTTACCATGGACAAGAACTATTGAAATTCCTGATATAATACTCATCAGAAGAACCAACCCAATAAAGAGCCAAGTAAGTATGACTTGAAAAATTCCAGTCGCAATCATCACGGATATCAGCAACACGAGAGGAACATAAAATTTCGGTCTTCTGTACCATTTTGTCTCTTTTGTCTCTGTTATTTCACTCTTTGCCTCTCCAGTCTCACCAATTATTGTTTCTTGAGTGTCTTTCTCCATCTTTTATTGTCCTAAGTCGGTGGAAAACTCTTCAATATCTCATTTCCTTACCTCCATTTGCAGTCCTTATCTGCTTTGGGCTCTTCCACTACTTTGGGTGCCTTGGCTAGGCCAAAATAAAAATGCGAGGCCAGTTTGCATCCTCATTTTCAGATAAGCCGGTATCACAATCTAATCTGACAATCCGGATAAGATCCGGGCTTTTTGGGATTCAAATCAAAACTGTCAAAAGTTGATGATCCTTATACTTTGCATAGCTTTATATAAATCTTTTAGTTCTTTTTAGCTTAAATGGTTTATCTTGAACCAAAACAGAAGCAAATAAAAGGCACCTTAATTTTCCTCTCCGGATAGCCTACCCTTCCGGATACTTTTAGCTCCAGCTTTTTTGTAGCACAGGGAATCAAAAGATAAACATTTAAGCAATGGCGGCAGAAAAGACACCAGAATTTCGGCCAATTCGCAAAGAATTGAAACTGGGAGCTGATATCAGTCTAGAAGATAACCATATGCAACCATATGGCATTGAAACAGGCATAAAGAATCAGAAAAGATCAAGACTGGACATTTCTTCTGCAGAAGAGCTCGAGAAAGTGCGATTTCAAAATGGCATTGAAGTTGATGAAGATGGCTGCCCTGGGCCTATTTCTACATTTGAAGAGTCCACCTTGCCAAAAGAATTGATATCGATACTAGGAAAGTATAATGTTTACCAACCAACACCAGTACAAATGCAGGCTATTCCTATTTTACTTTCTGGAAGGGACCTAATCGCAGTAGCACCAACTGGGTCTGGCAAAACGTTTGGATACCTTCTCCCACTGTTCACATTCTTGAAACAAAAATGTGGGATCAGATACAAGAACACGGGTTCTCCTGTTGCCTTGATAATTTCTCCTACTAGGGAGCTTATGCAACAAATTGTTAATACTTGTGAAAGTATTTTCTCTGGGTTACCAAACAAAACTGTTGGTCATAATGCAAAACAAGAATACAAGGAACACACCTCTACCTCATCATCTTTTCATCAAGGAAGTACGCCCTCACAAACATATGAGTTTAGTGAAGGAACTGTATCAGGTTTCTACGATAGAGGAAAATATTCTTCACATCAGGGTGTAGATTATATATCTAATAAGAGCACTACAGTTTACAATGATGGATTATATGCAGGATCATATGATTTGACGTTTGACAGACCAGCAAATATTTTTCCCACACACTCGATGCAAAGTATTCAATTGCAATTTGGTCATCATCAAAACATGCCACTTCAGCATAAACAGATTGAAGAACGCTTTACTGTTTATGGTGTATGTGGAGGAATTCCAGTGAGTGTTCAGTCTGCAAGACTAAAAAGTGATGTCAACGTTATCGTAGGTACCCCAGGAAGACTAATTGATTTATGTCAAAGAAACATACTGAACCTAGAAAATGTCAACTACCTTGTTTTGGATGAATGTGACAAAATGCTAGAAATGGGCCTTGAAGAGCAGGTTCGCAAATTGATTGCAATGATCACATTGAAAGAAATGCCACGGCAAACTAGTTTATGGTCAGCAACCCTTCCTAGCTCACTTGAAAGGCTGGCAAGATCATCTGTAATTAATCCAGTCACATTGCATGTTGGTGTTAAAGACACAGTTTGCAAGAACATAGAGCAGGATATTGTATTCATGCACACATATCAGAAACCAAAGAAGCTTCTTCAAACATTAAGAAAAACAAAACATCCTCCAGTTTTGGTATTTGTTTCAACTATCCCTGCAGTTGACGAAGTGGTTGAGTTATTGACAGAAGAAGAGTTTTGTGTTCAAGGATTGCACTCTCAGTTGGAACAAACAAATAGATTTCAGATAGTAGCTGATTATAAAAATGGGGAACTTGATGTCTTAGTTGCCACTGATCTTGCTAGTCGTGGATTGGACATACCGGATGTCACACATGTCATAAACTTTGACACACCCAACACCATTGAAGATTATGTCCATAGATGTGGTAGAACTGGACGCTTTGGCAGACCAGGCAAAGCAACAACTTTTCTGACTCTAGAGTGCAAGATAGCAGAAGATCTTAAGTTACTGCTTGAGTCAACTGGAGTGACTGTGCCAATTGCTTTAGAGGACACCAAGCAATTTGGTAAGAAAGTTCTGAAAACACAATTTGGAGATAGGGTTGTATAATGATGGAGATTTAACCGATAGCACTGTAATTTACATGGCTGATGGAATGAGTAATGCAGCCATCATTTTATTGCCCCAACCCTCTTCCCCAGAATAATTGGGGCTTACTATGTGTTGTCATTCACCTTCTTCTTCAGAGAAAATGGGTTATGTCCACACCTATCAGGGAACATTCTTCTGTGAATGGGAGGTGATAGCTGACGCTTGGCCTGCTTAAAGGCTCAGCATGTTATGCGGGGTATAGATGGAATTTCCTGTCACTTAGGATGCTTTAGCCAATTCTTTCCTATTCTTGATCTGTTCTTGATGCCATTTTAAATACTTTTATGCATGCCCTGTTCAAAAGTTAAGAGAGAAGCAAATTGGCTTGGGTACCCCCACCCTCTAGGAGAAATTTTCAGTGAACAAGAGGCGAATTGCCCCCATAACAGCCCTGCCTTGTTTTTGAAATGTCCTTTTTCAGTTTGCATACCAAAATAAAGGTTGGTCACAGCACTATTTTATCAGCTTTGTTAGATTATTTTGCTGCTACTGATGCCAGAGAAAGCATTTGTGTTGTGATAAGGGTTATCAAAATCAGCCTCACTTTTCAAAAATACAGTGAATTCTTAAAAGAACTGTTTCAAAGCAAGGCGAGGAAAGAGATGAAATACGAACAATGAGATTCTACTAGAGACTATATTATAAATTCTACAATACTATATCATTTACAGGCTAGAATCTAATATTGTATAGAAGCATAAACAGGACTACTAATGATATATCTCACAGGCAACTGTAAGTTTAAGGGCCGTTGGGAAGATTGATATACCCAAGGAAAATATATCCCACAAAGATATTTTAATTTTTTTAAATGGCATTTTAAAGCGTTTTCGTTTCTTGGTCCTCAGATATGGCAGTCGTTTGATAGGGGTCTTGGGAGTGGAGCAGTTGCCCCTCTCATCGTTCTCGTTAATGAATCTTCCGAATTGATCAATTCTTTTTTATCTTTAGCCAAATTCTACCGAAAGTAAATTTTATATGCTTTTCAAGGGGGTACTTGACCTAAATTTGTGCGGGGAAGTGCCCACGAAAAGTTTTTTACACACTCCAGAAGTTTTCCCTTCGAGCGATAGCCGATTCTAGAGAAAATCGGTCAAAACTATACTCCAAAACACAAAAAATGGACTAAATAACTACCTGATCTAGCAAAATTCCCCCTTTTGACATGTTTTTGAGAACCGGCTCCAGAAAAATTGCCGTCTTTTGATACCTCGCTCTGGAAAAAATGGATGAAAACGGTACCCTGGAAAAGGTACATCCCCGTCGGACAAATATACCAAGTACCCCTCCCCTGGTTTTCAAGCATTTGAGTACCACAATTTTAGAAATCTGATATTTAGTAAGCGAATCCGGCTGTTCAGCGAGAAACACCTGAATATCATGTAAATAGATAGATCCTATTTTCTGGAATAATCGAATAATCGAAAAATTCGGCATTTCATATTTTCGGCATACATAAAGTCGGCAAAATTTGTTATCATCCAAGCGCCGGTATGTGAGCGGTTTCGTCAGCTGTTTTTCCAAAACTTGCGGCTATTTCAGAAATTCGGACGGTCCCTAAGCACTACTAAGAAGGTAAATGTGAAGGTATGCTGGCACCTGATGCTATCGATTTCAATGCAACAAAAGGCCTTTGAACGTGCATGGGTTTTAGCCACGGTTACATGCAGTAGCTATATATTTTGTGCCAGGAAGAACTCAATGATATCCACACAGGTAAATGGTGAAAAGAGCATCAAGCTACGCGAAAATAGCTCCAACGAAAATATTCTCCAGAAAACTTACTGTTATCTGGTGTAGATCGCAGAATTGATTCCAATCAAATTTGTCAGCATTGCTTGGGAAATTTGTACGGCGATTATTGGGAATTCAAATTTCTTGAGTAGGCCTGTCGCCAAAATTGCTAACTTATATTCACGAAATCCTTAAAGTTCAATTTAGGTGGCACATTTCTCACATTAGATCGTTTAACAACAGTAGTAAAGGTGGTGGTGAAGTCCCCGTTTCTAGCGCCAAACGCTGTGATCGCAGGAGTAGCAAATACCTAAGTGAAGCTTATTTAGTGGAGCTCTAACTGGGTTGGAACCCTGTCCACCTGACGACTTTTCAGGCTGCAAAGTCAGAGGATGACACCGTAACATCACGACACCTTCGGTGTAAGGTTTTTACCTTAGGATCATTGGATGTTCGTAGGGAATTTGCCTGCCCTTATACTATTTATAACATGTGTGTATTGGTTAAATGGAATATGAAATACTTTAAGCTAAAACTTGATCACAAAAATACATAGAAACAGAACTGAAGATACTATCTTACTACATGTATAATTCGAGTACAAATATACAATTTCTCTATGTCCAACGTTCTAAGCTCCATTAGCTATAATTTCAAAATCGCCAGCAATCTTGTAAGTTGTAGCATTTCTTGGAGACGCAGGACGTGACTTTGCAGGGTGAAAGTCACTCTTATATACCAAATGCGATGTGTGAATGGGTGGCATCGAACCTGCAATACTACAGATTATTGCAATCAACATAAAGCAGTTAATCTTGCTGTATTGATATGTGCGTGCATGGATGCAAAATGCTACATTTCTATTCATGCAGAACATATTCAAGATATGACATATAGCAAATCGCAAGTCTAAGTACCTCGATTTTTGACAATTTTTTGCTTTTCGGCAATGACGGTATGGATTGTCGAAGTCTGTCGAAAGCCATGTTAAATGATTTCGCCCTATCTTTTTCTTTGACTCCAGCGTTGGTACGAAACGTCTTCGGTGAGATTTCCCCATCAGATGACTCGTCAATATGACGAGTTCGTTTTGATACTCTTGACGTCGTTGCTTCGTATATTGTCTCTTTGAACTTGCGTTTACCCAATAGGTTTGTAGCAGCTTGTTCCATCTCAAAGTTATCAGTTGGTTCCGTCTTTATGAAATGGCTCAGTCTTTGCTTTGACGACGGCATGTTGTAGGCGGGACAATCAACGTCTCTGGGGACAATATATGCCAAGTAAATAAGGCCTAAAAGGGAAGCAAATATGTTTACATTAAAACTCGTTGCATAAAAGGCACTTTGGATTTGATATATGCTTTTACATTACTTCAGTTATATTAACTAACCATTCTCGCGTTTACTACCTACAAATAAAGCAAATGACCTGGATTAAACGGGCTAAATTAGTATGGTTCGACTGAGGGGGAAAGGAGAACTCTTGGAGAGGTTATTGGAGGGCTGCAGTCTGCCTTATATAAGAATTACGAGGTGCGTCGTGAGCTTAAGACTTGGAGAAGCTCTGATTTAAAATTCAATCTCTGCAGGTGTTGTGGCGCAGTGGTGTAATCAACTGACCCAGGGGCGGGCAAGTACTATAAAATATTTGACCCCATG
Source organism: Aurelia aurita complex sp. Pacific (assembly GCA_004194395.1). Lineage (NCBI taxonomy): Eukaryota > Metazoa > Cnidaria > Scyphozoa > Semaeostomeae > Ulmaridae > Aurelia > Aurelia aurita complex sp. Pacific. Next base: position 33,383 of record REGL01001466.1, read on the forward strand.
TTTGTCTAGAGGAATTGGAAAAAATAACCGGTTCTTTTATCGCAGAGTACGACTTCCTGCCCAAAACAACCAGTTTTTGGGACAAAGGTGAAATTTGAATATCATTCTTCCTATTCCGCCAGTTTGTCACGAAAATCAAGTTTTCAAATCTCCTTTCTAATCAAAATCCTGAAGTTTACCTTTAAGCTGGTTCTCCCTTTGTCCGCCAAATCTAAGCAGAAAAGACCAGTATTTCAAATTTTCACACGAGCGGTTCTACCTTTGTCCGCTAAATTTACGGAAAAAAGACCAGAAATTCCAATTTTCCATCAAAGCGGTTCTACCTTTGTCCGGAAAATTTCTGAAAAAGAGACCAGGATTTCCAATTTTTCACCAAAGCGGACTTGCCTTCGTCCGGCAACCGGTTTTGGGACACTTGTACTTTCATGGCCACAATTACCACTTGCTTTCGAAAACAGTAGTTGGTCGAAACTAGCGGTTTTTGGGACAAACATCGTCAATGATACATAATGTTAAAATTGTCCTCCAAATTGAAGAAAAATAACAGCGGAAATTTGCTATCAAAAACGACCAGTTTTTGGGACAAAGGTGATGTAAAATTTTTTAATGAACTACCGGTTTTCGGACAAAGGTAGGACCTTCGTTCCCAGTCTGACATGCCCGCCCCTGACCGACCCCACCTGACTTTGCAGCCAGAGCCAGAACAGTCTGCAAAGCCTGACTTGAGCGTCATGACAAGAGGTCGCACACTCGATTAGGCCTATTCTACATCTGCGATCATAGCGCTTGGCGCTTATAACCGCAACTTCACCTTCATTAGAAAGCGAGACCTTTTTGCCGAAAGCGTTCCCTCAGTCCGGACATTTGCGGCGAAAAACTCACGTTGAGGTTCCAAAAATTTCCCAGACCTCCACCTAGTGTCCATTAATTGGAGCAAGGGCGCAATAACTTACAAACAGCCTTGTGCACCGCCTGTAATAAATCCTGTTGTTCAAAAGGCAGAATTCCGAGCTGCAAACCACTGTCTTAAAATCCTGTACACATTTGATGGAAATCCCTTTCTTTCAGAAATACCCAGAAGCTTAGAAAATCCTTTTGTTCTCTCGAGAATTTGGTACTCTTTTGGTGGAGTGATACACCGCTTGAAAAATCCCTTTTTCTTGTTAAAGAAATCTTGTTGGCCTTCAGAGTAGTGACTCTGGAGAACAATACATTCACGAAACGAAAGTCACGCAATTCCCTTTAAGAAGCCATTTTTAGAGAATGAATTGATTTGGTTGCAAAAAGTAGAGAAATGTTTTTTTATAAGAAAGTTGAATTAGCACTTAGTACTGAAAGTTTCTTAATTTTTCTTGAAAATTTCGGTGTTGTAGCAGTAAAAGTTTCTAAATTAGTTTCTTATGTTGTGAGGCCTGAAATTACGTTATGGTTCAAAGTTGAGCCTTCTTATCGACAAAGGGCTTTCATTTTACAATTATATTGTCACCACGAATAAGCCATGCACATTAAGGCAAAAAGGTACCAATTCTTTNTCTTGTTGGCCTTCAGAGTAGTGACTCTGGAGAACAATACATTCACGAAACGAAAGTCACGCAATTCCCTTTAAGAAGCCATTTTTAGAGAATGAATTGATTTGGTTGCAAAAAGTAGAGAAATGTTTTTTTATAAGAAAGTTGAATTAGCACTTAGTACTGAAAGTTTCTTAATTTTTCTTGAAAATTTCGGTGTTGTAGCAGTAAAAGTTTCTAAATTAGTTTCTTATGTTGTGAGGCCTGAAATTACGTTATGGTTCAAAGTTGAGCCTTCTTATCGACAAAGGGCTTTCATTTTACAATTATATTGTCACCACGAATAAGCCATGCACATTAAGGCAAAAAGGTACCAATTCTTTACAGTCAATGCCGCGCGAACCGTAATCTATCAACGCTTATTCTAGAAATAAAATTTTAGAGTTTGTTAATTGTCCTTGAACGTAGCACTAGAGTTTCTTAATTTCTTGGTAATCGAAGTACTAGTTTCTAATAACCCAGTTTCTTATCAATAAGAAGTGTATGGCATCATTGGGGAGAAGCTTGTCAATCGAACAGGGACATAGCAAGATGGATTACCCGAGGGGCGTATCGTATCACTCTCTGAAAATCTCGTAGACTTTTGGCAAAAATCCTTTTGTTTTCAAGAAAAATTCGTAAAAAGTCCCTGAAAATCCTATTGTTTTAAAAGATATCGTACACTTTCTCAGAAGAATCATACACCCCGATACACCCTTCGGGATTACCCAAAAAATCCCTTAAATCTTAGTCATTGGAAAACACAGATGCACTCCTTGCTTGATGTTGAATTTGGTCACCAGATCAATGGCCTACGAATAATGGGTCTACTCGTAGGCTGCCAGATCAGTGGAACTGTTGAACAATATTTTTAACAATTTGGGCGTCTCATATTGACTTACGATGTGGTATTCGGTATTCGTTCAACATTTTTAATCTGATTTTTTATTTTCTCTCATATAAGCGATAACCATCCAATTCAATGAGCGATGCTGAGACTTATGTAATAAATCTACTTCTCATATACGTATATATACATAGTCGGCAAACTAAGCTTACTAGCTATCGTTTTCAAACTATACTGTGATGCACCCATCGACTTTATTCTTGCCACATTGCATGAAACCATAGATAAAACGTTGTGTTGAGTATAAGCTTCTTTGATTATAATCATTAATAAATTCAAGGGACAAACACCAGCAAAAGGTGACAGGTTCTTGGATAGGTCTTTTTAATGACGAAAAATCCCTCAATTCCAGTTATTTGTAGATCTCTTCCATTCACAACCCTCACAACTCTTTAGTGCTTATCAAAATTGCCACCTCAAGTTTCTAAGATCACGTTTACATTGTACCGGTACAGTTTTGATCCGGTACAAAGTTGTTACGATTCAAGGGCATTTACACTATCAAGTAAAAAGCATTGGACATGGTAAAGGATGATGTAAGAGCGATTGCGAAATATTGCATAGGGACACATAGATTTTCCGTTTCTCCATAGCCTGGCTACTTGCAGAAGTTTCAAGATTCCCAATAAGAATAACTTCTTTTGGCATCAGCAAAGTAGGCTGAACGATACGACAGAAAATGAGCTGTATAGAGGGGATATAGAGTCTGTCCTAAAATTAATCAGCGCCTGTCCTAAATCAATAAATCAATCCTATCCTAACCCAAAACTGCGCAGAGAAATTATGACCAAGTCACGGTGGTATTTGAAGAAGTGATGACACTGGCGTATAGAGTAGAAAGAATATAAAAACTGTGAAAATATAGGACTCGTATACCAGTGGGGAGATTTGTAAAAATTTATATGTTCCTAGGTTGTAAAGAGCTGTAAAACAACCTGAAGAAAACTCCAGCAAACAGCTCGACGAAGTTTTACAATGATATCAGGTTAATCGGCGACATGGATCCACTACTACTGGTTTCACTTCACACTAGGGCAAAAAGCACGTTTTAGAAATACATTAGAAAGGCGACAAAAAATGCGTCGAAGAAGGTATTTTGCCTCGAGTTTTGCCTCAGTAGTGTGAGATTGTGTCCGAGATTACGCACTTGAAATTTTGATCCCATTTGGAAGTGGTCACTCACTAAAAACTACGTGTAAGATACTTGTGGGAACTTTGTTGTCCCCGAATCCTAACGAGACTTTACTGTTTTACTCTCCTGTGAACGATGCTTTATTGAATGAATGAACCAAATCCCAAAGTTCTGTGTATCAGTGCAAGTGTAAGACACCCTTTCCTTCGATGCAGGCCAGCCACCCAGAACATAAACAAATGCAAAAATTAAGTCTACAAGAAAAATACAAACAAACATATACATACCTTGAGAATTCGTCTTCTTTGCCAAACTTGAATAATGAAACTCTTTATTCAAAAATCTCCTTTTTAATGTCAATTCACTCTATTCCACAGAGATTTGCTGTGATTTCATCCTCTCTTGGGAGTTGTGTTATTCACAGTATTTTACACGTCGGTTTTATATCATTGCGTTCGTCCTGTGGGAGTAGTTAGGAATATTTACTCAGTATAGAAATCGGTTAATGCTTTATCAAAACCGACAAAATAATTATTCTCCTATTTACCTCGCAGAGCTCGAATACAATGGAATCTAGGAGGTTGACTATTTTCTCAATATTTTCCTCTGTGTAACTTAAATCATAAATAGAAGTTAACGCAAGTCTTTTTGGGCCTAATCGGCTTTTCATTTATGTTTGCTTTCGATTTTTTCCCTTCTATCTGACTGATCTTCCACTTAGGCCGCTTTTACTGCGGTGCTGCTTTCATGCATAGTTTGCGCGGAGGATACACAAGTAAGAGCCATGACGAAATATCCGGACCGTTTTCATTCACCAATACCCTTGAGTTTAGATTCTTTCCTTCTTCACGCCATCGCGTAAGCGGTAGGGATGTGCAACATTGGACTTTGCACAATTAACACGGTTTCTTCCTGTGCTTCCTGTATGAGTATGAGCTCGACAGTTTTTGATGCAAAATATGAGGAAAAATAGGCAGACCATAAATAACTGTCGAATAGAGAAAGGACGTTGACCGCATTGACCATGAGGAGAATGGGCCTTTTCCTTTTTATCCTTTTTTGAAAATCGCGTTCTGTAACAATCTATTTCGTCAAAAAAATTGTAAAAGGGAAAAGCGAAATTTCGTAGTTTACTTTCAGATAGATAGACTTATTAAAGTTGGCGAAATAGACTTGGGGCAAGTCTATGACGGAACTAGTCCCTTATTTCGTCTCGAACTTCGCTGTTGTTGTTGTTGCTGGATGGCCAGCAGCGACACACCAGTTCTAAGGAGCATACAGAGATTATGTAGCCAGTCAATAACAGAACCAACTGCTTCCAATCGTAAAATAAGACCCAAAAATGAAGAAACAAGAATAATGCACTGTATTTATTGTCGGTTGTTCTTCTCTTTTGGGTCCTATAGGATAAG
>REGL01001466.1:40560-51118 GCA_004194395.1 Aurelia aurita complex sp. Pacific
ATTTGTAGCGATTTCTATAGATATTTCAACGAAGGTAAATATTCTTCGACCGGAAAATGAACGCAGCTCCGGCCCCAAACAAGCTATGTGCCTAAACATGTAAACAACTCTGGACGGACATCCCCACAACTGATTTATTAAAAAAAATTGCGAATAACTGAAGTATTCTAGCATCCATTTCAGTTTTAGTGAGGGTACTAGAAAATTTACCTCAAACGACCGATTTTGTCTCCAGGGGCTAGAAAGCGGTGATCTCATTGGCTGACAAGCATGAAATTGGATGATTTCCGCATGCTCTGGCAACCAGTAAGGATTTGAGCCTCAGAGCGCACAAGTTTTTAGGAAAAGTCTTTATTCAGTTCGTTTTTTAAAATGAATTCATTGACTGCATTTTCATACGTATGGACGTAGGGATGTTGACAATGGCAAATTTTTTTCAAAACTGTCCATGACTTCCGAGTAAGATTACAAAGGAATTCCAGAAGACCAATACTTTTCGATGCTCAATTAGATGCAAATAATTTGCCTCACTCCTAATTTACTCTATTAACAAATATTTTCGCCTTTTGCTGAGCTCTTATGGGCAAAGAATAAATGGAGGGAACGCAGGCTTGTATGAAGCATCATATGCGCAGGTAATAGGGAATAAATAGTATAAAAGTAGTAAGTACCTCTCTTTTTACTTTAGTGTTATATCACAAACATCGTGATTGGCCTAATCTAGACAAAATTGGCAAGTTTGGCTAAAACTAAAGTAAAAAGATAGGTACTAGTCTATCACTTTTTTGCTAATTTCCCCATACCTGTGATCTATGCAATGCTATTTGACGTAACTAAACCATACCAAAAGCCGATACACGTTTTGAACATGTCGAATTGAGGTTTGACTTAGTTACATTGATTTTGGCCTTAATAACGCTTTAAAAGCTTGCTTTGACTTAGTTATTAAAAGGAGAGATCTGATCTGGAAACCCATCTTGTATTATTTCTTGATGGGTGGATGTCAGACAATGAGGACAATCATATGTTTGCATTTACATCACTCAAGGTAAGCAGATAGAGGGGCTTAAAGTTGGTTTTAAAGCATCTCTTCCCCGACCTCTTCACTTTAGTGTTTGCAATTCGATCTGCTTGCTTCGACAGATAATCTGGATCTGTAGGCTTATTTTTCCGATTAATTTGAACATTTATTGCCTTACCTGTAACTCTTTTGTGCTGAAAAAACATTGACATTTTTTCATGCCGCATCAAACTGAAGGCAAGTACTAGCCGCTGTAGCAGGCATGCGCAAGATTCTTAATACTGTCCTTCCCCGGATACTTGCATTGAATACGGAGTTTTGATCCTACTTTGATTGCTATTCGGCAATGTTTAACGCTATTGTCAACCTCCTCTTCAAAGCGAGCGCCTCCTTTAATGCTGCCTGCTTCATCAGTATTCTTAATGTAGTGTATATGACAATGTGGAGGCGCTGTACTGTCCACGCCCCCGAAGGTGAAATTTGCGGCGAAGTCTTGTTTCTCAAAGCAGTAACTAAACAGTGTAAATTGCTCTTGCAACCGACGATGCTGTGTTTTTCAGTCTCTAGTACAAACAATTCAAATTCTGGCTTTTCACTAATTTTACAAATATATTTCGATGGCACAAAACTGAAGAAAATCGTGGCAAAGCAAACCTCTCAAAAGAAGCAACGAAAACAGGGCAGAGAGAAAACAGGGCAGAGAGATGCGTCGGGAGTTCAAAAAAAGCATCAAGATTTATCGCATTCATTTTAAATAGATCTTTTCGCAAACCAGGTTATTTTCTTTTTGAAATACAATCTTTCTGTCTTGATATGATGTGCAGCTAAATCCCAAAATAATTTTCGGGCTAAACCCGAAAAGATTTCTCGTCTGACACATATACAGTATGAAACTGCGTGCACTTTTTTTATAAAAAACCGAAAACTCCAGTACTGGGAAAATATAACTATTTTTCAACAAGACAAATCCTAGGCATATTTCCACTTTATTTTCATTCGTTTCCTTTGCATATTACTCGATAGGACCTCTCGAAATTGTTTTAATTACTTTTATTAGCTTTAATTACTGTTAATTACTGATGGACTTTCATATCAAAAAGTGGGACGAAAATAAACAATGGGGGCACCGAATGTTCTATTCACATTGAAATGAAGTTAACTCGTAAAACTTCGTAGTCATTGCGACTTTTCGGCAGTTAGAAATTTCATCGCTGTGGAGTGCACTATCGTGAGCTGAAGGAAGCTAACTGGCCCTCAAAAGGAGGATATTCTAGTTGAAAGTGAACGGTTTGTTGATTCTTGGATTGAGGAAATATTCATTTGGATACTTGTGGCATTTGTTCATTGCTAACGTCATTCAAAACTTGAATTTTGAGGCGTTTTATTATCTGAGGATTGAGCCATCAATAAGCAATAACTACGAACTTGAAATCAGTCTAGGTTTGGCAGACTTTGAAGAGATTCTCCTTTTCATTTTCGAAACTCTGAAAGCGAGGCGAATTTGCTCGCGTTGCTACAGTAATAGAGTCAGTGCACATGTTTTGCTCTTTGTTGCCAAGCACCAGACTCGTCTTTGTCTTTTTCAACTGGAAACCTCGTTTTCGCCAGGATGAATCTGAAACCTGCTGTTTTTTTTTGAAGAATTTTGTATTTGATTGGGAAATCTGCTTCCACCGTCTCTGCGAAGTCCACCATTTTAAGAATTTGGTAGGTTTGGAATTACCAATGAAACACAGACAACACACCCTATATAGCATGGAAAATTTGGGGTTTCGGTTAAACGTGCAAAAATGAAATGTATACGGAGAAAATCTCCGCTTAAATTTGATTGCGTATGGCGTTTTTTTATACGGAGACACCCGTATACCGCAGCCTTAATATCAAAACACTTATTCCAATGACAAAAGTCACCTGGTTGAAAAGTCAGGAGAGTTTGAAGGCTTTAGAATGATAACAAATTCAAGACCCAGATACGAAATTCCAGCTGGATTACATTTTCCGTGGCAAGATGACCAAGTCTACCAAATGATTTTACGTATACATTTGTCCGCACGCGATAACCTGTGCTGCCTCTTTTCACATTTTCGCTCTATTTACCAAAAATGCACACATTGAACAGAATTCGTTCACCAGCTATACCTATCAGTAGCATTTTTCAAATATTAGCAAGTAGGACCTGCAAAATTCTGCAGTGAAATGGCCAGATTAGCATCGCTTGGGAGTGCCTTATGCGAAATTCCCCAATTATCTTTTCAGGTACCAGAAAACTGAGCAAACGTCAACAAATAGTCACTATGCTTAAAGAGCACTCTACAATTTCAGACTGTTTGAAACTAAAATTCGGTCTACACGAAACCTGTAGATCCACTTGCAGTAGATGAACGGATATAGAATAGTTCAATACCTTTTTTATCAGTTCAACCATACTGCAGTGTGGATGCATGGTTTCCGCTTTGGCCAAATCTTATTTTCAGACACTCGGAAATTTCAGAGTCTCCGCAAAGGACCCTGGGTGACACTGGCTCAATCAATTTCTGGTGGACTTTACGAATTTTAAGAATAGTTTGATTAGCAGTACCTTGAGGAGCGAAACTATGACGATAAAGCCCAACTTTTATCACGCTGAACTTAAGGGTCTGTTTCATCAAGCATTCCTTGCACGTGCCTTCTCTTGGCTTTCCTTTGTTGTCGCCATTTTCATGGGCTAATCTGTGTACCAGACACCATAACGAAAAGAGGCTATTTGATATGCCGATTCGAAGTTAAAAAGTTGTCCAATTTTTAACTACGAGTTGCCAAATGTTTTTAAACGGAATTCTGCCAATAACTTGAAAACTTAGCAGCCGTAATCTACGAAATTTACAGCAACCACCGTATGGAGAAAAAGCACAATTTTTTATCAGCGGGAGGTAATTTTCATTCGGTTCTCGCTTTATCCAAGCAAAAAAAGAGGTTCAAAATTTCAAATATCTAAGCTAGACAATCCATCATTTAATCTTCGTAGACTTGTGATGCTAATACTGGCTTCCAGTCGACGAGCTCCTTCTCTGAAAACCATAAGCTGATCTCTTTTGCTGCATTTTCGTTGGTGTCACTTCCATGAATGATGTTCCTGAAATGAATGAGTAATCATTACCATTGATGAAATAAAATACCAAAATTGACTCCTTGTTTTAGTCATAAAAATTAAATGACTAGCATGAACAGCAAAGCTCTACTTTGCCCCATCAAAATAGAAAAGTCTTTCTTTATTTTAAGCTTCACTCTCTTATCAGCCTCCTTTTCACGAATCAAAGATGCTGCTGATTCACATTTCAAGACTATCCGTTTGAGGAGAGCAGATTGTTCTCCTGAAATGTTCAGAAAATAAATTGCTCTCATTGAATTATCTTTTTCCTTTGATTCCTATCAACTAATTCTCAATTCAAGCAAAATATTGCATCAGGCAAAAAGTTAGCGGAGAGCTTTTCATTTACAACTATGACCACAAGTTTACGACCAGCCCTTGATTTTCGATTGAAGCAACATGTCGCATAGTTATTCGGACTTACTTATTAAGAATAATTTTATCATCCGAATCATTGAATATCAAAAGCTTTTACATTATAAGAACAGAATTTTCTTAACGCTTTTCCAAGGGTGACTTTGAACTTATGGTCACAGTTGTGGATTGAAGGCCCTCCCCTGAAGCATTACTTTTCGTGGAACTTGGGTATTTTGGAAAAAAATCAAAGAAACATTTTGTAAATTGGTGTAAAATCCAGCTGAGAAACACATTTTGGGCCACACCCATTTTTGGCAGAACCACTATAATTTCCAAGAATTTCTATGGAATTCATTGTGACGTCATAGCAAAATGGTGCAAAAATTCAAGAAACAACATCTAAATTTGGAATCCTTAAAATCTCAAAACAAGCGGTTCACTTAGATAACTTTGATTTTTCAGGTTGGGGTTTTCTTATCCTAAAATGGCTTGGTGAGCGGAAAGTTTCTGAACATTGCTTATTACTTAAAAAGTGATTTGGTGGTGTGGTAAAGTAAAAAAGAAAAATTCAAGTGCAAACATTTTTTTGAAATTCATATGATAATTATGTCAACATTAACATGGTCTTTTCCAAGTAAATTCTTTGTTCTGCACAACCAGTAGTATCATAGACAATAGTCGTTTCAGCAAACCAGAAAAGCATCCAACTTGACTCACCAGTCAACCAGAGGCCAACAGAATAGCAATGTTCACTATCCAATTAACCCCCCCCTCCACCCTTTGATCTGCTGGCTTAAAATGAAACACAATTTCCCTCAAAGATATGGACAATATGTACACTTTTCTTGAGTTAGCAAAACATGGCAGTCCAAGAGAGTCCCACTGGCATGGTTTGACAATACATTTTTAGAGCCATGGGATATTGAGCAAGATTTGATTAATCTAACTAANACCCTTTGATCTGCTGGCTTAAAATGAAACACAATTTCCCTCAAAGATATGGACAATATGTACACTTTTCTTGAGTTAGCAAAACATGGCAGTCCAAGAGAGTCCCACTGGCATGGTTTGACAATACATTTTTAGAGCCATGGGATATTGAGCAAGATTTGATTAATCTAACTAAATGTTATAATGTTAAACCCCATGTTCTTCACTCAGAGGTAAAAACAAAGGCCCTCTAGATTACCATAGGGCTCAAATATTTCTGATCAGATCTATAGAAGTGGGTGTAAAATTCTACGACATTTTCCTTTGAATTGAATGACTTGAAAGGAACTTATGGTACTTTCCTGTAAATCTGCCGTGGAAATGTTTTGATATCTTAATTTTTTCAAAATGGCAGCAATTTAGTTATTTTGTAAAAATTCATGGCAAATTTTGAAAAAATTTAAATCATCCTAAATTAAGAGAAGCATAGTTTCACAGTGGTTTAGGAGAGTTTGGTTTATTTATACAGATTTCTTACCTTCCAACTTGGATGCTGTAATCACCTCTGATTGAGCCTGGTTTTGAGTCGAGCTGCAAGATAGTTGCATAGTGTTCATATCATTGTTTAAATATCTATTGGCTCAGAAAAAAAGCCCGACAGCCTACAAGTGTGTGATAAATCATATCAACCAGCGCAGCATTGCTGATTCCAAATGGGAATGTCTTCTTTTAATCATTTGTTGCAACATCTGCTAGCTATTTACAAAATTTACTAAAATAAACAGTATATTTCTAGAAATCATTTTTGTTTCATGCCTTTGGAAATGACTATGGCAAGTGTAATCAACGATGACAAGAAAAACATGATGACAAGAGATCTGATTTTCATTTTGACTGCAAAATCTATGTTCCCTGGAATATAATTAAGAAGTTCTTGCCATTTTTTCTGAAAAGATTTCAATCATAGAAGCAAATTTAGTTGTATATTCTGTATTTTTTATCAATAGTTTTACTTACTGGGTTTGTTTCTCCAAGCATCATCCTTCCACTTTTAACAATGTTCAGTCCTTCCCAAACCTTGCAAATTAAAAATCAAAATTAGTACTTGTCCATCAAGAAGCTCAACAGGGAGTTTAAGTAACCTTAATGGCATCCACTACTGCAATGCAATGTTGCTATTGTTTCCTTTCTTCGCTTTTTCAATGTACTAGGGCTTAGATATTACCTCAAAAACAATATATCCCAATACAGTATACTGCTGTTTTAAGCATACTGACCAGCCGTGAGTAAAGAAAAATTTGTCCTGGTAATATTTTTGGCTTCTGCTAAATAAGCACCCCTCGAATACCCTCCCCTTGAAAAAGCCCCCACCCAAAATATGCTATTTGAGGACTTACAGTACTTGTACTCTTGAGATCATGAAATATCAGGTGGCATACCTTTGTCAATGTACTGTATTTAAACTGAAACCAATCATGCAAAGAAGAGCTTACCATAGCAACTACTGGGCCAGAGCCAACATATTTGATGAGACCTGGGAAAAATGGTCTTTCACTCAGATCAGCATAATGCTTCTTTAAGTGTTCTTCACTTGCCTGATAGGAAAAATAAATGTAGACAGAATGTAATATGAGATGATAACATTTAATATATATTATTGTTAAAAACATATAAAACAACAAATAAAATTAGCCAAACGAATATGCAGCACCATAAAATAAGATAGTGTTTATTTGATTTATTGAAATTATTTGGATTTCTTCAAATCATCTGTTAAATAATACATACCAGAGACAGAATGTATGACCCAAAAAATATTGAACCAAAAAAACTGTTGCATTACTGTAATACAGTAATCATCCAAAATGAGTGATTTTAAAGATGTTTCATAGCTAAATAGCTTGGCTGCATCACTATCATTTGTGCTTTTTCATCAATAGTGCAAACTGGCTCGTGAAAAATGGCAGTTCCAAAAGTTGTTGAAAAGTTGACAAAATCAGTGATCCAAAACCTCTTTGAGCCTGATGCAAACCCTGGATAGCTATTAATGTCTATTTTAGACAAGCATAAACGAAGAATCTACAGTACGGTACGACTTGTTCTATAATAAAGCATGCCAGAATTTTATGGGCAGGTCACACCCATCAAGCAGGATTAAGCAATCAATATACTACATATTCAGTATGATTAAAAGTAACATGGTTTACAGTGTGATGGACCATCTGCTGCAAAAGCATAAAGAAAAAAATGTGAAACAGCCTTTCACTTTATCAAAATCCTGAACAAAGTCCTTTCAAATATTCCTCAAGTCAATTTGTAGTCACCAGGCAAGCGAAACTATGTTAGCTGATTAAAAGAGTTGAGAGCTGGCAATAGAAAGATCGGTGAGCATTGCGATTGATATTTCATCTTTGTATCAAGCAAGTAAAACTCTAATGTACTGGGAAAACTTAAGAAACTCTTTATTTTGATAAAAGAAATCCNAACATGGTTTACAGTGTGATGGACCATCTGCTGCAAAAGCATAAAGAAAAAAATGTGAAACAGCCTTTCACTTTATCAAAATCCTGAACAAAGTCCTTTCAAATATTCCTCAAGTCAATTTGTAGTCACCAGGCAAGCGAAACTATGTTAGCTGATTAAAAGAGTTGAGAGCTGGCAATAGAAAGATCGGTGAGCATTGCGATTGATATTTCATCTTTGTATCAAGCAAGTAAAACTCTAATGTACTGGGAAAACTTAAGAAACTCTTTATTTTGATAAAAGAAATCCTAAACATATTTTACTCTATTTTCACTTGATTCCTGTTATCACATCACTCAAATGGTACTTGAAAAGACTTAGATTAGAAATGCTTAAACAAATTCATTTTGGGACGTTTAGGAGGCCACGGGTGATAGTGAACATTATGGAACCTTTTAAGAAAACTGTACTCAAAATCTTATAACCTTGTACGTGTTTTAAAGTCCTGAGAAAAATGGACTCCCACTTCCACTTTCAACAAAAAATCTCTTGAGGAGACTGATGGAAAACCCTCCTGATAGCTACTAAAATATATATTTTGGCTTTGCAGAGCATAAACAAACAATCTAAATGACTTGCTCTGCAGGGAAGCATGCCAGAACTCATGGACAGGTCACACCCACAAATCAGGATCAAGCAGTCAAGATGCAAATTGTGGTTTACCATACACATCTGCTGCTGAAACTAACAAGGAAGAACTTGCAAAATAACTTTTTATTTTTGTCAAAATCTTGAACAAAGTTCTTCAAATCATTTTGTATTTGTCTTGCAAGCAAAAATTTGTTTGCAGGTTGACATAGAGTTGACAGTCGGTCAAAGAGGATATTTTCATCTATGCATCAAACAAGCAATAGCAAAACCAACTTTACAATCAAACATTCACCAGTCAAAAGCCAATGAAACTTGGGAAATATGCTGCTCATAAATGCAACAGCGAGCAACATAACAGCAACAGATATGGCAACCTTATGACTATTTCCAATAAATCTTTTAAAGGTGGTGTGAAGCGAAAATTTTTATTGATGCAAATGAATAGCACAGTTGAATGATAAAGAATGTCATTTAAATTATTTTGATTTTGATTTTGAGTTATCCACTGTTTTGTACGATTGGCTGATGATGTCATTTTGTTTGCAAAATGTAAAGAAAGTATATAAGGTTGGCCATGTTTCCAAAGAGAAATCTAATTTAAAAAGTTTGCACAATCATCATGCCTTTCTAAACATCATATGGCAATTTATATTACATTTATTTAGCTCAGCTGAAATGTTCCCTACAATTGTAACCTTTCAAAGATCAGATACAGTTATATTTCCATATGTTATCCTAGTAATTTGCAAACAAAATGACGTCATCAGCTGCAACTTAATATCAGTGGATAACTTGAAAACGAAATGAGATATCCAAGAGATATAAACAGAATTCTTCAGCATTCGACTGTGCCGTCCATTTGCATTAATAAAAATTTTCGCTTCAGGTCACCTTAAAAGCCTAGCGACAAATGCCACCTTGTTTCCACCCCTACGTGGAATCGGGGTGTGCCGTGCGCCACAGATATACGCCAATCCTTTTGTTCTATTGTTATTTCCATTGTTTAGATTGGGTCTGTCAGTCTAGTTTCCACCTTCCACAAAAACTCCCCAATTTGACAGCTAATAATGAGTATATTTTGGACATACAATTGCATAAACAAACAATCTATGGTCCGACTGTATTTTTACTGAGGCTTGCCAGAACTTCATGGGCAGGTCACACCCACAAAGCAGGATTAAGCAGTTTTAAAGGCACGATTAAAGTAACGTAGTGGCTTACTTACCAGCAACCATCTGCTGCTGAAAAATTGCAGAAAAAAATTGGGAAATTACTTTTTACTTCGTCAAAATATTTAACAGACTTCTTTAAAATGTTCTTCAAATCATTTTGTATTCACCTTGCAACTGAAAATATGTTAGCTGGTCAACATAGAGGTCAGAGCTGGCTAAAGATAGACCCAGCATGTGGGGTTTTAGTTAGGCCTATCACCAAAGTCCAAAAAATGGAGAGGGTCTCTGTTCTTACCTGCATAAATTTCATGGCGACCAATTTGTATCCTCGTTGCTCGAATCGTTTGATGATATCAGCAATGAGGCCTCTTTGGACGCCATCAGGCTTGATCATGATGAAAGTACGGTCGGTTTTGGATGGCTTTGCGTCAGGCATCTTTGGAGGGACCTGTGGACACGACGATGATGATGCTTAGCTTGAGAGAGAATAAAAATCTGGACACACCGATTTAAATAGATAAGGCTTGGTCCCAGTCTCCACATGCGGCACAACCAATGTGCACACGTGGTCTTGGACTAGACTTATGACGATGAGTCCCTTGTATCCCTGCGGTACCTTGCTCACAGGGACTCATAATGAAACAGTTAAAAACCTGACCCTATCTTCTGCATTCGATTGATCGAATCTGGATCGAACGACTGCTTCGGCTATGTTCAACGGTCACTCCTCAGAAAGGAAATGCGATAGAAACCACGGTAAGCAGACACTTAATCAACAAAACTTGGTATTCATCTGAAGAAGAAAGTTCACTTTACCTGGTGAGTGCAAAATAAGTC